>CAOKZL010003421.1:0-99111 GCA_948472985.1 Iguana delicatissima | reverse complement strand
TCTTAATAACAGGGTCTCTTGGAGACCTCTTATTCATAGGGGCACCATAAGTCAAAGCAGCCTTGACAGTGATGAACAACTGTGTAGACAGATTTGGCTGCTCTGATTTGTGGAAAGTAGATTTAAATTTGATTTCATTGATCTGCAGTTATTTTCATTATCAGTTGATAAACAAAAATCATATATTGTTGCTTTTGTGATTTTTTTTTTTGGTTGTTCATTTAGAGTCAGGCTATATTCTTGGGGTTTTTCCCCCCTGCGTTCATTAACCAGTACGTGCATGTTACTCATCAGAGCAGAGGATGAGTGTCTTTCTGGATCAAACACTGCCCAAAGTCCAGAAGCTTATGAACTTTGTTTTAATCTTCTCCCCAGGATGGGTAATTAGATCAAAGCTGAATTAACAGCTCAAGATGGTACACTGGATTTTGGGACGTGGGTGTTGAGTGTCAGTCAGAAAGACAAGAACACTGAAGAATTAAAATAGCTCAGGGGTATAGCTACAAGGAAGGAGAGCAAAATGAGGACATGCCCCGCCCCCAAATAAGAACCTTGGCCTTGAAAGGAAACTTTTCTTCAGTTTTTGGGCAAAAACTGAAAAGTCATCTCTGGTGTACCTCTGAGTGAGCACAGAGCTGCGCGATAAAGTCCTACTCAGGCAGAAAAGAATTTACCACACAAGTACAGACAAGCTTTGATGAAAGGGAATACCTCCATATTCTGTGCTGCTGCTTAGCAAGAAAGTAGAGTGTACCCACTTTATTGTTAGTGGGAAGTTTTTTTTATAATCCAAGCAAAAATTAACAGCAATTACCCTAATTATGCATGCCCCAAAATACACAAACCACAATAGGTCTATTAGCTCAATGCTTATCTAACTTGCTTATGTATACAAAAGTTTGCTTAGGCAGTACATTAGATGGTGCAAAACTACAGTGCCTCCTCAGCAGTAAGGTTATAGCACCCAAGGCTAATTAGCAATCTCCTACTAACAAAGAGAACAATGGAATCAGGTGTGAGAATTACAGGTATAGTTTCTTAAATGCAAAATGGCATAGCTTAGGCTAGGTGGCATGTGAATGTAAGGATCCAAGCTTAAAGCCTACACAATCTCCAAACTAATAAAATTGCAGCAACTGTGACACTAAAAACCATCCACACCTAGAACTCCTCCAGCTTCTGTGCTAGCATTCCCTTGTTAACTTTGCCTGCTCCCTTTCTTTGGATGCCTAAATTATCTCTCTATGCTCAACTGAAGCTTTAAATCACTATACTGCTAGAAAATTTGGTACTGAAGGAAAATTTAAAAGGGGAAGCGGAATTCTTAGAGGCAGCAGTGCTCTTATTCTGCCCCCCTTGGTAGTTACACCATGTAACAGTTCTTTGTGCTTCTCCGTTCCTATAAGGGAGAATTAGAATTAGAGAATTAGAAAAGGAGCTGAAATTTTTGCTGAGCCGTCAGTGGGTTTCACAGAAGAGGCAGGATTTCCATGGTCATCTTAGAGTTCCTCCAGATAGGACAAATGTGTTAGGAGGCTGTGGTATTTGTTACTGAAGTTATTGAGTATTTTTAAAACAAATATCCAAATGACACTTCTATATCATGGACTATTTTCTGGCAATTCCTAGTACGAAGTGCAACATTTTATGGCCACTCTCAAGTAGGCTTCATTTTATTTGAGAGAGATATGGAACAAAAACAACAACAAAGTACTACTATTACTATTTTTCCTCTTCCTCTCCCTTTGCCCCTCAGGGCATCACTGAAATGGCACTTCCGTGCTGTAACAGCCATTTAGAAAAAAAATCAGAGAGCAGAAAGATGGCCCTTCAAACCACGTAACTGCTTCAGCAAACTATACTCTGGTTTTAAAAAAACCTTTGGAAGAACCCTGGCATGCATTCTCCAACATTTCATGCATGATAAACTGGGACATGTGTGGCCAAGCAACATCTGTGTGATCAAGACAGCACACATTATTAATGAGGAAGAGCAGACAAATGGGGAAGGGCTACAGCAGTTTGCCTCTGGCTGAGTCTGGTGGGAAAGTCAGCACTCCACTTATTCCTTCTCTGTCCCCCATGAGTCAAATGGGTGCAAACTACTTTTGCATTTTGAACTTGGTTTGCAGCAACTGAAGTTAAATGAGGACAGAGCAGGAAAGTAGGAGGAGGAGACCGAAACTGGGGCATTCGTAGAGCAGCTGAAAAAGTGGGGTGACAGAAGATTAGTCAGGATTGTCCCTGCCAGATCAGGACAGTCAGAAGGTATGTTGGTGCAGATCAAAGAAACCACTACAGCTCCCTCCCCAAAGAATGGAATGAGCCAATGAGGAGGTGACAATAACTGACAAATCCCAAGAAGCTGTATCACAAGACCTCACGCTTCCTTAAACCAGTCTGGGAAAGCCCTTAAAAACAAAGGTGTGGTGAAGATGTAGCTATCTGAAGCGCTGGTGCAGCCTGGAAGCAGGTTGCTAGGCAACCAAAATAGCTCCTCAGGAGAGAAACTCACCCTGTAGCATGTAGGAGGGTCTGGCGGCTGAGAGAAATTTAGATAAAGCCAAGTACCTGTAGATATTTTATTCCTTCAGTGAGAGCCTACCAAGGACCTAGAAAGTCAGTTAGAGAGTGTGACTGTTTTGTGAGGTTATCGGTAGAAACCTAGTGAGAGGCAGAATTAAGCCCTAGGAGGATCTGGTCAGAGAACGTGACCTGGGGCCTTTTCACGCTTCACTGTTACAGTGCTATTATTCCGCTTTCAATATCCTCTGGAATCTTGGGGTTTGCAGTTTAGGGAGGGGCATTTAGAATTCTCAGCCAGAGATCCCTTTGGCCTCAGTAAACCACAAATCCCAGAATCCCACAGGATGTTGAAAGTGGAATAATAGCACTACAACAGTGCGGAAAGGCCCCTAGGCTGGGGATTGATTCTTTGGTGGGAGTCTAGCCAAAGCGGTGTTATGTGATAATTGAGCCCTTTATGAAAATCTAAATATATTAATTAAACTGTTTCTGAGCAGAGAGTTACCTATTATATTGTCTAAAAAGTGCACTGAGGAAGTGTATCAACCCTGACCTGCATTTGATAATGCTACTTTATTCTTGTTGTTATCTTAATCAATGTTACAGTTGATCTTTGTAAGCAGAGACTCAGCTGAATTGTATACGGCCACACAGAAAGCATGCTACCATAAAATTATTAAGGGGTTCTAAATAAACACTGAAAACCCTCACCTTTGTAAATAAAGGTGTGTTTAAGAGGGGAGGCAGAACGGTGTGGTAAAGACAGGGTGTCAGACTGAGAATTGCCACATCAATCTGAGAGAAGGAAGGGCCTGTCACAAAACAGTTTCATAAAGCCAGCAAAATGCAAATAGGATTGAGTTTATCAGACTTCTTTTATACAAGCTTTAACAAGGGGTAAAAAGAACATAAAATATCAAGCAAATCAAATTTTTGGTTTAAAAAAATCTGCACCATTTAAGTAAAATAATTTGCAAGTGATTAAGAGGGGAGGGAAGAGAGGATTA
This sequence comes from Iguana delicatissima, assembly GCA_948472985.1. NCBI lineage: Eukaryota > Metazoa > Chordata > Lepidosauria > Squamata > Iguanidae > Iguana > Iguana delicatissima. The sequence goes on along the minus strand of CAOKZL010003421.1, from coordinate 95,578 downwards.
TAGGGTACTGGGGATTGTGAAAGTCCAGCATCCAGGTTTTGCTTTTGAGGCAAGGAGCCTCTCTCCTTTTCCTTCAGGACAATGGCAGAGATCCCGTCTTGGGAAATGTAGCCACAACAACATAGCTACATCTCTCAACACTACCCCTGCCCAAAATCTCGCATCTTAAGATCCCTCGTGGCGCAGTGGTTAAATGCTGGTACTGCAGCCACAACTTTGTGAGTTTGATTCTGCAGGGCTCCAGCCTGACTCAGCGTCCCATCCTTCCACAGGCCAGTAAAATGAGTACCCAGATTGTTGTGGGCAATTAGTTAAACACATTGTAAACCGCTTAGGGAAGGCTTAGCACTGATAAGTGGTATAGAAATGTAACTGCTCTTGCTAACCGCTATCATGCAGTCCCCTAAGAGGAATATGCCACTGTTGTTGCAGTGTGTCCTGCTACCAGGAGACGAGGACACATCATCACTCATTGGCCATTTTGCAGCGGAAATTCATCTGGCAGGGAGCCTCATGACTTAAAATCTAGGTTTTGGGGGACACTTTTGGCCATTGCAGTGCTCAACAACCATTAACGTGAAACTTTATTTTCCAACCCAAATGCTGAAAGTGCATCATTGGCTTCTTTTGAATTGCAGGTTGACTCTTTCATAATTCTGGGGTATAACTCCTGAAAGCCACTGTTGTTTGTGAAATCATATAACTTAAAAGAACAACAGGATTCAGTTCAAGACTTTGTGTATTTTAGCAAAGAAGAGTTCACATGTTTCTTGAGCAGGAGTGTAGCTACACATCTGAAAATCTCCATAGCTGCACCTGCAAGGATAACATTAAAAAGGCAGACAGCTGGGCAATCTACATAAGTAATCTAGTTCTAGCATTTTTTATCTCCATGTGGAGTGGGCCTTTCGGAAAGCTAATGGATCCTAATTGCCTTTTCAAGACCAAGACACTACAAAATACTTTGAGTTACAGCTGGGAGAGCTCACAACAACATATTGACATTGTAGAGTTCAAAGCTCAAAAGCAATGCATTGATAGTACATTCCTAGTTATATAAAAAAAAAACCCAACTTAAATTGGAACATAAAGTATCTCTATTCCAAAGCAATGTGTCATGCAATTTAGGGGCATTTCCCTGGAAATAATATGAGGAACAGACTTTTTTCCCCTGCATTGCTTTTTCTCCTGTTGTTGTTGTTGTTGTGTGCCTTCAAGTTCTTTACAAGCTATGGCACCATTATCATGCGGTTTTCTTGGTACGATTTGTTCAGAGGAGGTTTGCCTTTGCCTTCCCCTGAGGCTGAGAGTGTGTCACTTGCCCCAGGTCACCCAGAGGGTTTCCATGGCTGAATGGGGATTCAAACCCTCTTCTCCAGAGGACTAGTCCAATACTCAAACCACTGCAGCACACCTCGGAGTATTCCAATCCGTGGTGGATGGTGGAAAGGGGCATGAAGTGTAAAAGGCAGCAAAGAACAGAAGGAGAAGCAGGAAGAAGAAGCATGCAGTGGCTGCCTCATTGCACACTGCAAATGCATGGAAAGAAAATAGGAGGGTAGAGTGCATGGACAGATTATGAGCCATGAGAGAGGGAGTGAACAGATGGACCAGCAAGAGAGAGAATTATGGGATGAGTAGTAGGGGAGCGAGCAAGAGACAGATATTGAGGAAAAGGGGAAGGCAGAATGTGAAGACCCACAGCTAAGATGGTGTTGACAGCGCACATAATAAATGCTTGAAAAAGAGAATTGCTAACCTTTGCTATAGATGACTTATACTATTTATTGGCTTAAATGATGGATTGATATTCATATCCGTTCTGGATGAAATGCTAGTAGGATAGGATTTGACTATATGAAAAACTTTGTGCTGTCTTGGCAATTTCTATTTGCTCTGAGCTGCAAAAATAGCTACAGGAGGCCATATGCTCCCACCTATCACTTGGAGTTTACATTGCAATTCCCTCGTTTTGTTGCTTCCCCTGCTGGAGCAAGATATATTGCAATACGATCTCGTGTTTGCATCTTCATGGAGCCTTACTGATTGACCACGGGCTTGAATACACTTGTGTAACTCGTAAAGACAGTCTATATTGGCACCTCTAAACCTTGAGAGTGACTGGGCATTTAGGGACTTGGTGATCTTAGGAATCTTTGTGCCATTAACTATGTTGCTATTTATTTGCTGATGCATTTATTTTTAATATGAATATCATACATTCTATTATTGAACTATAGCTTTTATTGGGGTCCCAGGGTTTCCCAAGGCCTTGATTTAAGAAACATAAAAGAAGGGCACCAACCTTTATACATCAAACCTGGCCCTGAGTGCTGTTCATCAAAGGTGATTTATAGAGCTTCCTTAAAATAGGCTCTCCAGTTTAATTGGTTTTGAGGTTAATTTTTGCAAACAAAAATGCATTGTCCAGTGGCTGTTATGGTGAAACGGTAGAGGAAGGACTTACAATGATATTCAGCTAAAAGTATATAGAAGTTTCCAGGAGACAACTGTTTTTGAATACATTCCCTGTGAACAATAACATTAACTTATCCTAATGAACTTGAGAATCTGAGCTACCATGAAGTAATTTAACTCCCGCCGTTACAGTGCGCAGAGGCGCCATATACCATTTAAGAAGGGTTATGTATTTGTATCTGCTCAAGTTCTACAACATGAAACAAAAAAAGATTGGATAAAAAGTCCACCCAGACTCAAAAAAGCTTTTGCTGGTCCTTAAAAAAAAAAGAGACATCCCCGCAGGACCAAGCGCAAATGAAACTTGCTGTGTAACATTATGTAAAGATCAGTTGCTTTTCAGCCCCCACCCCAACACTGCCTTGTAGCTTACACAGCGAGGCGGCTTTCATGCTAGCCCGAGCCCTGTTCTACGGTAACCATGGCATAGTCTCACCAGAGGCAGGAGAGCCAATCGGCTTCCTTTTCATCACATCACACCAGCTCAGGCACAGAGAACTCTTCCGCTTCATTTGACGCTTCTCGGTGCTCAGACTGGATGCTGATTTCCAGGGCTGCACGACAGCTTCTTTCATATCATTCCCCAGGCCATAAACATATGTAATAAATAAAGTAGTTTCTGCTGAGAGCAGCACTAGAGAGTTACCAATCTCTAGAATGGCTGTAGGTGACCTACAGAAAAGCTATTTTTCTGTGTTATTGTGTAGATTTTTTTGGGGGGGGGCAGATATCTATTATCTTTTCAGTGTTTTTAAACTTTTTATGTTTTAAACAACTTAGATTTTATAAAAATACTATACGTTAATAAATAAGTAATAAGAAGAAAGACATACTGGGTCAATATAATAAATAATAGGAAGCAGAAGCCTCTTGTGCTATTTTCAGAAATCATACTATGAGTATTGCAGTCTTATACATGTATATACTTAAGGGTTAATTCCACCAAATTCAATGGGACTTGCTCCAAAATAAATGCGTACAGGTTTACAGCCCCAAGAGTGACTTGTAGACTGTAGTTTGATTTGTGGGGACAAGTGTGAACACTGTATTCAACTGAGCACAGTGTTTAGAAATCATGCATGTATGTGTGTTAATCTGTGCACATTTAAATATTTAGTTTATTCCTTTCACTACTGTGTAAACAGTGCAAAAGTACAGTTGAAAGGTACACACTGGTTGCAAAGGAAAGGGAAGAAATGAGTTGTCATTAAGCTTCCAATACAATAGAAACAAAATGACAGTTCTCTCTATAGCAGGAATGATACACTCATCAGTGTCTCACACATGCCAATAGCTGACTTGCAAAAAGAGAGATGCCTTGGGTTTGGAAATGCTGCGCTGCAGTCACAGATAATGGGAAGAGGGTACATAATCATGTAGTGCAGTGGTTCTTAACCTGTGGGTCCCCAGATGTTTGTGGACTTCAGCTCCCAGAAGCCCTGAGCATTGACCATAGTGGCTGGGGCTTCTGGGAGCTGAAGTCCACAAACATCTGGGGACCCACAGGTTGAGAACCACTGATGTAGTGGCACTGCAGATAGCTTGTGCATGTTCAGTGGCACGCATTTCTCAATGAATTGGAGCAAAATTATGCTTTTGAACAGCTGCTTAGATCTTCTGTTTATCATGCATCATCTCACTCTGAACACTGAAATACAGCAGGGAAACTTGATCAAGACAAAATTTTGTGTTTTCAAATAGAACAGTTTAGACTTTTCCTAGAACTTCACCCTCTGCCTCTCTCAAGCCAACATGACTAATAGACATACTGGCTCAATATATTTCTAGCACAAGTATCCTTTTAAAAATGTTATGATTCATGCTGACATCTCCCCACCCCCAGTTATTACTAAAAAGAATGTTAAGTAAAAGTGTTTACTACCATTTCAGATCTTAAGCACTTTATTAAAAGGAATAATCTTAAAAGTGACTAGCTTGCACAAGTGCCATGTCATGTTGCTTCTCAAAGTCATTGCACCCTCCCCTTCCGGGTCTTCCTTCTTCTTCTCCTTCTATCAGCACTTCCACCTTCTTCAGGCTCTCCTTGGAAGAAAAGAAGGATATCAAGTATGATATGTTTTTCAGCAGTCCGAATTTAGGCTGCACCTATTATTTTCCTTTCTCCTTTCAAACTTCCTCAATGTCCGCTCAGCCCTTGCACCCTCCCATATACCCTATACCTCCTAAATCCACTTTTCCCATCAGAATACACACTTTATTCCTCCTTACCACTTTCGTGTGGGAAGCTGGAGAAGGGCAAAAACAAAAACAAAAAAAACAAACAAAAAACAAACTCAAACCCCAAATTCCTGATTATTGACTATGACTTGTGTGAAGGCAAGAAGGGACACAAAGCAGTTGTTCTCAATTAAGAGCTCTCTCCTTCACTCATGGTCACACAACACCCTTTCTTCAAGGTGAGCTTGTGCACTTTCTCAGAGGTGTTTGAGGGAAGGATTTCAAAGCTGCCCACCCCTTGGTGGGCATGTGAAGAAACACAGTTTCTCGGAGAAGACTCTCTCCCATCAGCACCAGCAGCAGCTGAGGGGTTCCCCCCCCTTCCTATTGTTGACTTGGCAAAGGGACATCTAGGCTACCTAAAGCTTGACAATTTCTTTCCTTTTCCTCCTGCAGCTGAGATAGAACACACTTATATATGCAAAGGCAGTAACAGTGACCTACACCGAAGTAGCTGGAATCTGGATCAACAACTGACTCCTCTGAGGGGTGGACCCGATGACAGCAGTTATGTGAACGGATAGAATCAATGGGCAAACTGAACAAGAACTTGGACTCCTGCCTCCCATGAGGGAGTGGACTGCTCGTCCATATCATCCAGATAATGTAACTGTGGTAGCAAAAAAGGGTGACAGCTTACACTGAGACACCATAGTGCCGTTCTGACCAAGGAAGTAGAACTAAACAGCATCTCAAATGGCTTGAGTAGTAGACAGATTAGTAGTCATGCTAGAATTGTTGCCCTACCCTCCTTTCCACAATATATCTCAGATAGAATAGCTATTAAATACTTTTTCATTGTGTCATCTTTCTGTATATTGCGGTTCAGACAGCTTGTGTTCGATTTCACAAAAGACATACTTTCATGATATAGAGCAGGTCTTTTGGGGTGCACACATGTACAGAAAACCCAGCCACTTTTGTTTGCTAGGTCCATTAAACTAAACTCTAAGGCTACTCAAAGATATGGTCCATAGGCTGTTGATGGTTCAAGGGACATTGGCTGTGGCCAATGGGCACAAATATGGTTATGAATCCTTAGCATAATGGGGGAGGGGAGTGCTGGTCCCACACATCAGACAACTTAAGGACCACTGCTCTCATCTAAAGCACTGTTGTCAGTGCAGACAGGTAATATACTTAGTTTTTCTACTAATACATGATAGTACTAACAGTAGCAGTTTAAATATGAAACAGTTTAACTTAAGAATAACTACAAAGCAGAAATTTGTTTGTAATATCTTTTTAATACTTTTCACTTTTAAATACTGGTTTTTAAATTTGTGATTGTAACATGGAAGAGCCATCTCCATTTAGTTTTTTTTCTTTAAAGTTAACAGGATCATAAAGCTATCATAGAACAGTCACACTCTACACACTCAAGATACTCTAAAACTGATTCATGTTTTGAGTATGTAGATGAACAGTGGCAACTCAAATACAGCTTCATCTATACAACAGTTGACAAAAAGATCAGTGAAAGTCTGACTTGACAATCTGATTAAGGAGAACCAGTACAACCTCTTATGAACCAGCTCAGCCCAATAATGTAAGAGTAACTTCTTTTAAAGTGAAATAGCATTTCCCCCAAGAAATCTGTAGGATTTAGTCAAGAGTGCAAAAACTGATAAAAAAAAATGATTTAAAAATCTGATAGAAATGAACAGCCCTTGTTTCCTAACCTTCTTCCCTACTCACCCACAACTAAATAAAAGGAGTGAAGTTCAGCATTTGATAGAAATATTTGTGGAGGTGTGGCAGATTTCAGGCTTTCAAGGCAACAGATGCTCAGAACATAAAGCTTCCTTTAGAGAAGGCTCTGCATCCACAGAGTTATGTAATAGTTTAGTTCATACAAAACTAAAGAAACAGGAGTGCTTGCTCATCACTTATCACCAAAAAGAAAAAAGGACACCAGCTGACAGAATGAGTATCAGACAGATAGAATTACTAGTTTAGAAGAGCCTGTCAAAAGAGGGGGAAGAAAAAAATCTATTCTGGAAGAAAGGGCATACCACCTACTTGGCATTTACTAATAAATTCTATTAGCCTCTTGGGAAAAGTTTTTATATTGCATCCAGCTCTTACCATAAAGTCCAAGAAGTCTCCAGTCATCAACTGGGCAGGGCTAGCTCGAATGAAGTAACACCACTTGTCTAAAAGTAAAATGTATTCTTTACAAATAGTATCTTTAGTGTAATTTTTATTTACAGAATTGCAAAATACATCACATTTAGTGCAAATGCAACTAATGATATTAAGATTTATATACTGCTTTGTAAACTTTCCATCTCTTCGTAAAATAAAGCTATCCAATTAAATTAAAGTTACTTGCATGTGTTCCATGATCACTACCAGAAATGGTAAATTTTTGTGTTCAGGGTCTAACCATTATTTTGTTGTTGAAGTTCCCATCAGTGGCTATGGTGAACAAATAATTTTTTCCAGTTGATTGTAAAAAGATCAAACATATCTGAGGTATAAGAAAATGTATATAAAATGCTTACTGGTGATATAGTAAACAGATCAAATTTCTTGTCTTATTTGCCTTACTAGCATTACCCCATAGGCACTTTTCTACATTTTCAAATCATGATCAGAGTTATTCTGTAATAAGGCATATTCCATGCATGTTGTTTAGAGAAAGGCAACTAAAGGAAATCTAAAAAGCATGAAATCTGAACGCATGTGCATAAATCAACCTTCGCATGTCACCACAGTGTACCGACAGCACACCAGCCATAACTGAAAGAATTTGCTTCCAACCTCAAAGATTTTCATCAGCTGTATCTTCATTAAAAAGTACTGCCTTCGTTTTCAGGCATGAGCTACTCTATACTAAATAAGACTTTCTGCTTTCTTTCCAAAAATATATCCAAATCTTGTCTCTCTCTTTCTATATATATATACACACACACAAGCTGATCAAACAGCTAAAAAAAAAAAATCATCTGAATAATTCTCCATTTAAAAGCACCACCACCAAACGAGGCAATTTCTCAAAAGGACTATCAGCCTTTTCCACAGTTTACCCTTCATGTTATTTTCTTAGTACTGAAGACCGGCAGATCCTTTAAAGTTAAGTTCTCAAAGCAACTAAGGGGAACTTTTGTTTTTAGGTTTTATGGATTCTACACCTTACATCACAGGGCATGGGGCAAATGCTGCATGTGTAAAAGGTTTTGTATATGAACTTCATAGCACAGCTTTATTCCATAGAAAAAACAAAGACGCAGCACCAGAAAACTGCATATTTGCTCCTTCTTCAAGACTGGGAATGTTACCTTCTGTAGTCCAATTTGCTTCCCTAAGTATTACATAATGTAACCTTCTGCAGGTTCAGGAAATCCAATTGCAAGAAAACAGCCCCTTCACGCACAACAGAGGCAAGGCATTTGCTGTAGCACTCTCTGGCAGTTACATCCTCTTGCATGGTATCTACTCAGAAATTTCTGGATCATGTTCAGTAATCAAATTTCTGTAGCACATATTACACAACTAAAAAATACGGTAGAAATATAAAGATATCTGGGGAAAAAAAATAAAGCTTTTCACACCTACTCCATCAGAACCCAGAAGGTCTTCATAGGAGCAAGACCACAGAAAAGGCAAAGTCATAAGGATCTTGACTGCCCTCATGTATTAAGAGACATAAGATGATTTATCATAGAAACCAGCAGCAGTGAACTATGATTATACAAAGCAAACACAAATCCCCTCCAGATGGACACACAGAGTTTACTTGAAAACCTGGTGGGGAAAGTTACAACACACAGGTTTTTGTGTATATAAAGCACATACAGTATGCTATATGTGCATTTGTCGTTTGTGCTTTTTAGGCATACACAAAAACAAGAGCTGTGCAAGTGTCATATGAAGTTCCATAGTAAAGAAAAGCTTTTCAAATTATCCATAAGTTAAAGCAATAAACCAAGTTGCTGACCCAAAGTTGTATTTTTCTCCTCTAAAGCAAGCAAATAAAGTAGAGCCATATACATGTATCAAAACATGTATTTTATAATTACACACCAACTGAGCAAAGTGAGCTAGCAGAAGACAGTGAAAGTTCAGCTTCATGGCACTGAAGTACTTCTTCAGTTGAATACAGAATCCAGGACTTGGGTAATAAGACTGTAGATCCTACGTTCCCGCTTGGAGTTTTCATTTTGGTTCATTTCTCCAACGTGGAATGTTCACACAGCCTTGTTCCAATTACTAGAGGGGAAAATAGATGAAAAGAGTTTCAGTTCTGAGCACCTTCATCAATAGCTAGGTTGCTACTATGATGGAGAAAAGCTTGAAAGCATCATGCTGTCTTCTCTGCCAATTTGCCATTTGTGGTTTCATAAGAGTACAGAAATAAGAGGCTTATTTTAAAAGGCAATTTCAAAACAAGGTTTGAAAGGACAGTAGTAAAAAAAATAAAATGTCCACAAAGGACAATAAGGAGAAATTGCTAAAGCTTAATAGCTATCTAGGCTCTTAGACGGTGGTGGTGGTTGGGTGGTTGGTGGTATTATCATCATCATCATCATCATCAGTAATAATAATGATGATAATAATAATAATAATAATAATAATTTTATTATTATTTCTACTTTATCATTTTATTATTATCCATTTTAATTACTACTACTACTACTACTACTACTATTATTATTTCTGGGGCTGAGTGTGTGTGACACATCCAGGGTGTACACTCAAGATCATCCAGTGGCTTTCCATGGCCAAGCAAGAATTGAACCTTGTCTCCAGTATCATAGTCCAATGCTCAAACCACAATACCACACTGGCTTAACTCTCAGGTAACAAGGTAAACATTAGCCACCAGGCATACACTCATTGTTACTCTGCTAGCAGTAGGATTTCTGGTAGAGAGTCCACTCTTACCAGAAAAAAAAATTGTAAGCATTTTGTGACAAAAGCATAACTGCAAAAGTACAAAGCAGTTTTGCAAATTCTATTGCCCCCTGTTTCCATTCTAGCAGGATTTCAAACAACCTGCTCTATTACTTCAATTCAAAATCTTACTAACATTTTATTTAAAAAAACTCAGAACACTTCAACTGTATACACAATGACTACATTTAACAGCAGTATTAACCAGAAAATATTGAAGAAATTTTTAAAATGCATACCTCTGAACACTAGAACAAAATAGGCTTTCCTGCTGTTTTCTCTTGCACGTATGATGTGAATCGCTTCAAAAATTTGGGATACTCCCGTTTTGCTACTGCTCGTAACACAGAAGCTGGGGCCCAGCCCCCAGGATTCACTACAAATAAGGATTAGAATCATTTGTTACTGTTAAGACAAAGGAGAGAACCTATGGGGAAAATTAAAACAAGAACGCAATCTTTAAGGAGAACAAACAACTATACTAAGGATGGCTTCATACACTGGCATCAAGCAGCCTTTCCAATGCTAGCTGTGGATGACAGGGGGTGTAGTCCAACATTTCTGAAGGTTGCCAGGTTGGAAAAACCTAGTATAAAAGCAAGTCATTCATCAATGTGATTTAGGCCATTTCTGCACTATTGTGTTATAGTGCTATTATTCTACTTTCAACTTCCTATGGAATCCTGGGACTTGCAGTTTAGGGAGGGGCATTTAAAATTCTCAGCCAGAGAGCTCTTGGACCTCAGTAAACTACAAATCCTAGAATTCCACAGGATGTTGAAAGTGGAATAATAGCACTATAACAGAATAGTGGGGAAATGGCCTTAGTCTTTGGCCCATGTCATACTAATATACATTTATATAAATGATTCAAACACAAATGACAAAAACTGTTGCCTTACAGTTCAGTCTCAGAAATAGAAATTCTTGTATTATTCATATCCATTCCCAACAAAAAGCCCTGCTTTCACATTTTTGATCTTGAAAAAACAGAACATTTCAAACAAAAATGATTTTTGCTGTTGTTTTGCAGAAAACTTTAGTTAAGGTTCAGTCTGGGCAGTGATGCAGAAAGAACTTCTTCTTTAAATTCACTCTTTTTGTACTCATATGGTTTTATTTAAATGCTACTGAGAGGTCAGCATTTAGACATAATCATGTTTGAACCTCTCCTTCCTCTAAAGGACAGTGCTGACTGAGATCAGACCTTGCATGATCTAAGAGACTCAGACTGAAGTGCGCATCAGGTAAGAGAGGGAAAAGAAGAGATTGACTGAAAGAGGGGGAACAAAAAAGACTGATGCATAAAGGAATAAATACAAGTGAAGGCTACGGGGAAGAAGATCAAGTGTAAGAAACATGTAGTATCTATGTATGTGTTTGTGATGTGAGAATAACAGTGAGTCTGGAAAGTGGAAGGTGATCGCCAACCAAGCAGGTAGCCCTATTGCCCCTATTTTGCCTCTTTCCATAATTTTCAAATTGGTGGCCAGGCAGCCTGGGAATAAGCAAGGTCCAAGTTGTTTGAGAATTTATTTCTTCCCTGTAGGTGCAACAGGTTCCCGTTCTAGAGTGGACAATGATGGGCTTCAAAGAATGCATTGTTTTAACTGTCCTCTTTGAAAGGGGTTGGCCTCTCAGTTCCTGCCCATAGTGAACTTGCATTTTGCTCCATCCATTCCACTGTCACTTTTCTTATTCATTTTTAGTACATTAATAGTCTCAGGCTACAAGTGCCATGCTTGACACAAGTGTGATCAGGATGAAAGCCTGTGGCATCTCACAGAAACCACTCTCCCTGAAGTTTGGCTATACGACTTGGAATGGCCTAAAGCTTAGTGTTGGATTGATACCCCAGTTCCTTATTATTTTATACAGATTGAGCATCCCTTATCCAGAAATTCAAAATTTTCCACATGGGTCACTAAGATACTGACACTTTTGCTTTCTGATGGTTCAATGTACCCAAATTTTGTTTCATACAAAAAGTAAAAAATAAAAATAAAATATTGTATACAATTCATTTCAGGCTATGTGTATAATTGTATATCAAAACATACATTAATTTTGTGTTTAGATTTCGGTCCCATCTCCATGATCTTATTATGCATGCATGTGCAAATAAAAGTATTCCAAAATCCAAAAAAATCTGAAATCCAAAACACTTCTAGTCCCAAGTGTTTTGGGTAAGGGATACTCAGGTCTCCCCCACAGTATTTCAATCATAGCATTATTCCAACAATAATGGCAACTGCTGTAATTTGATGTTTTATATTATACTGTCTTTCTCATCTCAGTCTGACTTCTTCATCTCAAAAGACGCAGGTTAAAGTTTCAGTCACATACAGATTCAACTTTAGGTTCAACAAGTGAGCATACTGAGTTTGACCAGAGTTGCTCAGAACTGCAACATCTATATATGTGAAAAGGCTTTCCTGCCTTGTAGACAACAGCTAGGTGACTTATTGATAAAGATGCTTGTTGGCCAAATTGAACTCACAGCTAAATCTGAAGCTGAAAAACAAAATGAGGAAAAAAAGAAAATTTTTGGAAAAAATTAAAAATTGGAATATTAGCACTCTTTAGAGACTGAAAATTTCTTTGTTACTTTAGAACATAAATGATAGCCTCTATAAATAGATTTGGCATAAAATTATCATTTTTGATATATTAAAAGTACAACTTACTCAGAACATAGTAAGAAGGTGAATTTACTTTTAAAAACAATGTTTGAGGTCCTGCCTCAGGAAACAAGGCTCACCAGTCCCATCTTGTTAGCAGCATAGCCCTCCCACAGCCATTTCAGGGGAGAGCAGGGGAGGAGGGAGGGAATCACCAGGGATGCAATCTTATTTGTTCTCCTGCAGCTGAATGTGCTGCAACAGGCAGCCGCAGGGACCTCTGGGGCTCTTTGTGGGATCCCTGCAGATGATATGCTTGCAACACATCCAGCTACATAAAAAATTGCTGGAATCATCTCTGCTGATTCTTCTGCTCTCTCACAACACAGAGATAGGGAGAGGAGTTGCACTGCTTATAAAATGGGCACAATTTTGGTCACTGTGTGGTTAGAACAGAATTTCAACTTTGCAACAATCAAAAAAGTGTGCTGTGAAAATGTTAGTTGGGGTTATGCTATCTTAATTTCCTAACAGGACAACAGCACTTATTAGTTTATTTGTTTGCTTGTTATAAATGGAGCTACAAGGTCCTGAACTGTAAGGAACACTTGAACTATAAGGAACTTCTTCGATTTTGCCAGTTTGAGAAGACAAAACCCTAGAATAAAATAGAAAAGATCATCAACATTATTAAAAAAAATAACATTATTTTGTCTAACCAGGTCTCCATAGTGTGAAGCAGGCATTACACACTCATTTCTGTAAGAACTGAGAAAAGGAAATCAAGACTAGGAATTGTAATTATTTGACACAATGAACTCTTCTTCTTGGGTTGTGTTTATTCTTGGACCTCCACATCTCTAACAAACAACAGTCACATCTTACCATTTGCTACATATGTAATCTTGCATAGGATGTTGTCTCTGCTTATTTTCTTGTTTCCTTCTGGTGGGGTGGCTATGGTCTGACAGATCATAGCAATATTTATTTTGGCACGAACACATCGATTGTTCAACTGTCAAGGGAACAGAAGCAGTTAGGTTATGAAGGTTAAATGGTAGTAATGAAGCTATATAATAGCAAATTCTTCCCCTCCCCATTTCAGCTACGTATTCTGAAGCTTTTTTGCTATCAGCATTTTCAATACTTCTTTCCCTTTGATTGGTGTATACAAATAAGAAAAGCTGTTTCTTCTTGCAGTCTAGAAAGAAACTTGGTTACACTGTGAAAACAGTGAAAACTGTCTCAGAGAACTGGAAATTTTACTTACAGGGGCACTGTCATGCTCTACAGAGAAATTGCAGACAATCCATGTCTCAGTATCATTTTCATTTAAAGCTGGTATTTTTCTAATTGCAGACAAATACAACACATCACGCTGAGAAGCAGGCCATACTCGCTACCAGGAAGGAAAAGAACAATAAGCATTTATATAGCGCTGAACAGCAATTACACACATTTGCAAGGTAGCTTCATATTATTATCCCTACTACAGAAACTGGGGGAGAAGAAAGTAAATCCATGGAAGAAGTTGGTCTTTTGAGAAGGCTTTGATTTGTAGCTCAGTCTTACCCACTGTACCAACTTTCATGGATGCTTAGTAACCAGAAGAGATTCAAAATTTTAAAAGATACTTCTTAAAAAAACTGGACATTTTAAATAGTTAAAGAAAACAAATACTTTTAACAGATGTGAACCTATTAGAAGAGGCATTCCATCACTCTCTCTCAAACCACTCCACCCTCTCCACACAGGAACACCTCCTTTGAGAGAATGCTTGTTTCATTTAGAAACATTTTTACATATTATTTTACTGTTATGTAATTATATGCCAGTATAAACAACCAATTATTTGACCAATACTCATGCAAAGATTTCTTTAAAAGGTAATCATGGATTATACTGAACAATTTATGCAAATGGAGCAACACTTGTGCAAAGAGTGACAGAGCAAGATGTCTTGCTCCTGCCTGAAAGACCCCATGCTATTGTACGGTCCTTCATTTCCCCTCTACTTCAGCTCTCTCTCCCAGCCTTCTTCCCTCTACCACTTACTTCACCCCCAAAGTTTTGCTCTGCATGGTCTTCCTCGGAGTGAGGCACCATGAGCAGATAACATCACAGGCAATCATCAGGCCACCCTGACCACAATGCTTTGCTTTAAAGAGCCTGTAGAACAACACATTTGGAGACTGGTGGAGTTTGGAGAGCTGCACACTGCCCTTGTTGGGCTACTGCGACATGAAAGGACCTGGCCCAGTACTCCAAAGCCCACCAATCCCTCACTACAGAGAGCCCAGTTGATCACTTCTGGGTAACAACGCCTGCCGCAACTGAAAAGTGACAAGTGAAGCTCTCTGGCATGGAATTAGGGGTGGTCATTGCTTGATCCATTTATTTAGTTACTGAATTCATTTAATAAATGTATATCCTACTTTTTCCCAACATGCAACCCATCACTCCTTGTGCTTGGTTACTTAAGGCAGGTGGCATATCTTCACTAATATGAACATTGGGCTTGTAGGCAGCCACCTTTTCAGTCCCTGTCCTTCTAGAAAAACTTATCCAAGAAGATGAGAGGCTCTTCTGCTCTGTGTGGGCTGTGCTGGGTAAGGCTGCATGGGGAAGGCAGAGTGCCCAAAATTGGACAGAAGTTTTAGGTAATTACCTCTTCTACCATCAGTCTTCAGGAGCATGGCCCAAGATTTCTAGGAGACCAATCCTGATCTTTCACAGTGGCTTTTCAGGGGGCAGAAGAGGGTTTGGGAAAAAAGCATGCTCTAGTAATAACTGGAGACAACCCCATGTAGCTGGGACTGAATCTTCAGTATGGAAAACATGTGCGCTAACAATGAGCTACTCTCTCTCCCTTAAGATACACTTTTGTTGAAGGAGTTATACCCACTTCTCAAAAAGCAGACAGAAGATCTCACTGCCAGAGGAATGAACATGCTTATGAGCAAGATTAAGGGATTAAGTCTAAACTGGTTTTAACTAATTTTAAGAAGGAACAGCAGACATAATTCATCATCATCTGATCTGGCCTGCTATATAAAATTTAAGTGATGTTTTAATAAGCTAAACCACATCAGAAAGGATTACCATTTTTAACAGTTATGCTGCTTCCTCTCCTTTTAATATACATGGCGCTTTTCAGTCTTATGAAAAGCTGTTACTTAATAACATAAAGTATTACCTTATGTGTCTGGTAGATTATGATTGCATTATCAGCTAAGGTTTCAACAACATGGAAATTTTCAATGGTTGCTAAGGAGGAAAACAAATAATTTAGCAAAACAAAATAGTCAGTTAAAGCAACATTTTTATATTTTATCTACGGTCAATTGACAAAAACAGTGCTACTTACTTTCCCAGTCATTACGAACGTCAACATTCCAGAAATAGTGGCAGACTTCATGCCCTGTTACCCCTTTGACTGCATGTGTGGCTTTCAAGGGATCGAGAACAATGCCATTTTCTTCTACTTCCCTCCTGTACACCTTAAACAGATATATTTGAGAATATTCAATTTGCTTCATCCTAAATATATTTAACCCTTAAACTGTATCTTAAATGCAGTTAACTTGGTGACGATAATTCTAGCTAAGTCAAGTTAGAGGAAGATTTTTCTTATTTATTTAAAGGTAAAGGCAATGCAATGCTATCTCTAAATGTTAAATCAAAGAGCAATCTCAAAAAGAATATGCAGTATGTAAACCTCCGAACAGGATTAGCGGGTTCAGTTCCTAAGCTCAGCTATCATTTGATTCTATTCAGGATATCTGTGTAATAGGAGTTATCAGCAGAAAAGTAAAAATAATAGACTAGAGCAAATATATATGAAATCTAGTAATTTGCAGTAGTTAGTTTCACAAGAGGATATTTATTATTTATTACAGTGCTCCCTCTATATTTGCAAGTTTGACCTTTGTGAATTTGATTATTTGTGAGGTACCTGCTTGCTTCTTCGCATTTTTCTCCTCCCATTCCCTTGCCTTTGCCCAGGTGTGCTGTTCCTTCCTTGTTCATGCCTGGGCAAGAGAATGGGAGGGGGGAGCCCCATGTGCAAAGAAGGTGCAAGCAAGCCTTCCCCCCTTTCCCCCTCCCATTCACTTGCCTTTTGCCTGGCATGGAGAAGGAAGGTAGTGCACCTGGCAGAAGGCAAGAGAATGGAAGGGTGAGAATGGGGAACAGAGAGGCTTTCTCCTCATGTGGTGCTGCCCCTCCCACTTGGTTGCCTTTTGCCTGGGTATGTGGAAGGCAGGCATGCATGCACACCTGGGCAAAAGGCAACGGAATAGGAAGAGAAGCACTCATTGGGGTGGGGAAGAGTTATTCTGCACCCCAAACCCTCTGGATATTTTTATCCCACTAAAAATAATAGTGCTCAAGGCATTTAACAATAAGCTAAATTAAAAATATTAAATCTGAAATATTATAGCATTTTATTTACCTTCATTTCACCTTCTTCAACCACCAGTTGCCAATTTGCATCACCTCCCACATCTTGTAACGAGTATGTCATGTGGTTTTGCACCATCTCCTCCACCTTGCAAAAGAAAAGCACATTTATTTCTATCTCTTCTACAGTCAAAATTCAAGATACAGTATGAATTTTTGAGAACAGAGGAGTATTTGTAAAAAAACAAACACAAAAAACCCTGAAAGAAATGCATTTAGACAAAGGCTCTTCCATAAGTCAGTCTGCAAACAACCACAAGCCATGTAAGATTCAAACAGAGACATAGGATGTTAACATTTTTTTCTTAACTGTTCAAGAGAGAGGTCATTGTGTTTCTTCTTTTCCTTCTTGCAAGTAAGACTTAAATACAGCAGAGTCCACCTGCTTTTTGTAATGAGTATTCAAGATTATTAAAGTTAGTTTAGCTTTTCAAATAAATTCCAAATCAAGAAAGATTATATTTGCACCATGCCACATTAACTGGGTAGATACAGATAAGACAATAATTTCTATAACAGATTTCACACTTGAGGGATTATTTTTTTTTTACAAGAACCCTAAAGTCAATCAAGAGGAACCTGGTGTAAAAGGAATTTGTTTTGAGCAACAGAACCTGAACAGAGCTTACAATCCTTCCGTATGACCAAGCTGTCTTCATTTCCGCACTATAATTTGGTGGAACGCATCTTTTTGCGGGCTGTGGTTGTTCAACAGTTAGGAGTCAGAAATCCTTGCTATCTTTTGCAAGTTACAAAAAATCTATTAGTACATCCTCTTCTTCCTGCCCAGGCCTGCTGTAGCCCATTTGCCTTGACAGTATTGCTATCAACTTGTCTTATGTCTCCAGAATAAACAAACTTCTCAATTAGCAGTGACTGATTACACAAAATCACTTAACTTGAAAGTATATGGTAGCCTCCTGGTTTCAGCTTCCCAGCCAGACATCCACTGGATATAAGTGGCATCTTCAATGAAGAACTCTCAGCAGAGAGTAGCAGCCAAGTAAAAATTAATGGATGACCAATGCATGGAGATAGGAATTTTTGGGCTACTTTTAATTTATCCAAGTCAAGACTGCTTACCCACTCCTAAGCATATAAAGTTTCACCTGTGCAAACAGTTTTAATTCTGTATCAAGAAAAATGGAATTTTATGCCTCTTATCAGTTATGAAAACTGAGCAATTCTTACATTATTTCTCTGCTCCTACATAATTCACTAAACGTTTTCCCCCCATTTTCTTCACTATTCGTTTTATTTTAGCAAAGGAAAGATACTACGAACAGGTGGCCTCTGAATCTCACTTCTGCAACTCCTGAAGCCTTGTGACACTTCCACCAAACCACAACACTTTTTTTTTTTGGTAGTAATTCTTTTTGTCCATAAATCCCAAACCAAAAGTACTTGCCTCCCACAACCCCCTAAACCTTTAAAATTAACTGTAAGTGACTGAAGCAGGAACCAGAAGTGACACATCGCTTCTGCTGCGCTGCTGATGTAATAGTGCAAAACAGCCTGTCCCCCACCACAGTTGGCTATACCTGTGCTAGCAAGACTGTGGCATACAGCAGAGCCAGGGGCAAAATGATCTCATCTCCAATGCAGAGCTCCTGTATCCCCAAAATCAAGTGGAAACACTTTTTGAGTACTGGGGACAGGAAGGGGAAAGTGATATAATTGATAATTGACAGCCAGTGGTATAACTGATCTCGCCATCAAGGTCTTCAATTATGTCCAATAGTAATGACTGTATTTGTTGGCATATAAGACATACTGGTGTGTAATATGCACCCCATTTTTAAATGTTATTTTTCAAGAAAACATGTTTAGTTTTTCAAAAAAATTAGTGAGGCTTCCCCTGCCCTCCTTCCCTTCTACTTTGCTTCAGCGAGAGTTTTCCGCACTAGGGCAAAATGCATAGGAGAGGGAAGGGGAGCTCCAGAGGGGGCAAGAAACCCTCGTATGAAGCTTCCCCCACCCTTCTTCCTTTCAGTTTTCCACGGGAAGGGAAAGGAGGGAGCTGCAGAGAGGGCAAAAGAAAGCTCATCTGAGCCTTCCCTTCCAGTTTGCATGGGGTGGGAAAGGAGAGAGCTCTGGAGGAGAGAAATGAGCTTCTTTTTCCACCCTCTGGAGCTCCCTCCTTTCCCTTCCCATGCAAAATGGAAGGGGGAGTGGGGGAAGCCTCATGCGAGAGTTCCCCCTCCCTTTCCTTTACATTTTGCCCCGGCACAAGTTCTTATGCACATAAGACACACCCCATTTTCTGGGGGAAAAGTGTATCTCATACACTGGCAAATACAGTATATTGATCCTGCAGTCACAGAGATGAAAAACAGTCACTGAAACCCATAGCACTCTCTTCAGGCAGCCAGACATACTGCTAATTACAATCACTTGGCTGAAATTGGTTTAATGAAACTGTTGCACATGTAATCCTTTCTCAGGACCAAGTGTTGCACTGCCAGCAGCCTTTCACTCATTCATTTTAAAGGTTTCCCATCTTAATACAAAAGAGCAAGTTGTAGCTAGTAACAATCTTGTGTTTATCTTTCCAGAATATCAATTTAAACCTGAAAGCAAAGATAATCATTCACTTCTGGACTTTGTGAGGTCATGATTCCCTGATAAAATCAAGTGTTAAATCTTTGATACAATATAGATCCAAAGAAAACAGATCCTTGTCCCAAGACAGTAATCATCATTCTAGGAATGTTATCATTATAGGCAACAGACTAAATCTTCCTCCATCCAGCCCTCTTTATAGACATCTTTCAAGCTAGTGTATACTAATCATTTTACTACTACTACCCTTGCTCTACCTCTTACAAGTAAACTTCTGTTACAAGATGACAAACATAACATAAAGCAGCCAACTCCTGGAATTAAAAAGTTTGAAATAAAAGTTTACAAAGCAAAAGAGATGCAAGATTTCAGTTGAAGGCAACAGCATGTGAAATCCTTCATTCATAATCACAAATACTCTTGGTCTACCAATGATGCTTCTACAAATAAAATATTTTTCACTGGTTAGCTTGATACAAGCAGACAGACAATACACAGCTAAGACAGTTCTGTTCTTCTGGAAGTTGTACTGCACAACTCTCAGAATTCTAATAACTACAGGGCTCCATTTACAAGACTAGAGAATTAGATAGAAGAACATCGACAACTGGAGGTCTTTAGAACTATACTCTGCTGGTTACAATGTAATTTATAAGACATCTTGAAAACATTCTCGCTTCTTCCTGTTTTAGAGCTTCATGTAGAATCTCTTCAAAATGTTTGTTTAGGATGCCCTCGCAAACTGCAGGATTATACTGTCAAGAACAAATCCAGAAACCAGATATTCTTCTGTCTAGGCTATTTTAGGATGACTTTATTTTTTTCATTTTGCAGTTGAAGTCAGATTGGAAAATTCTCTGCTGCAGTCACTTAAAAAGAAGAAGATTAATGGCAGATGTCTCCTCCAGTTTGGAGCACCTGAAGAAGAGGCACCTATAAGAATATGGCAAAGCTGGGCAAGGCAGAAGGAATCACCAATGTCTTTGAGATTTGCACAAGCAAAGCTTGTTGATATTCTGTTTTAAAGTCATCTGATGACTCACATCTTCAAACCAGTCAGATACTGGTTACATCAAAAAACTGAATATTCTCAAAAAGCCAAAAGAGATTAGGCTTGAAGCTCTCATACTAAACTCTGACAGGTATAGCTTCAATAAAAGTTTAAGAATTTGGAATGTCTGAAGAGTTATTTGAGAACTACAGAGACGTATAAGGGATGCCACTTCACTTAGGAGTACTGATTTGTTGATTGAACCCATTTTGGAACATCTTGGATTTTCATTCAGCAGCAGCTATTTAAATGCTGGATATAAGAAAAAGTTTAAACTTTGTGTCACATAAACTCATGCTGCTTTGTTTTCTAGAACTGAACACTTACACTAAGTGGTAGTTACATAAACCACATGAAGCAGCACACAATTCCTTCCTACAGTTACATTTGTACTTCATTTAAAACAAGTACAAATGGATATACAAGAGAAACAGAGGTAATATGATGAAAAAAGCACAATGATGTGGAAATGCCACTCTGTGTAGTCATACAGTACCTGGGAGCTGAATCTGTGAACATCATCAGAGGCACTGACTAGATCAATGGAAGACATGGAGGAAGAGCGACTATAGGGCTAACAGAGACAGACAAAGAAAAAACCAAGTAATCAGAACAAAGGCACAACAGAGCATTCAGTACCAACTTCCAAGCACAAGATAATGAAGAAAAGGAAAAACAAAAGCGCCATAAGCAGTGAGTACTGCAGCAAATGCTGACTTCATGCACCTATTATGCATTATGTTCCCAATGTTGCCCTATGAAGAATTCACTTCCAATAATATTAAATTGTTGCTGGCTACATTTGATCAACATGTCCATCAGTTCAAGACATAGCATCTTTGATGGGGTGCAAAACAAAGGCTTCTGGAAATCTGGAAAATAAAATTTCCTCCCAGGTTGTGAATGTTACTTAGCATAATTCTGAGGTATGTAGGCTTAATAGAAGTGTTTCAGGACAATGCAACAAAAAAGCAGCTTCCTTCTCACAAACTGAAAAGCAATTTGAATGAGTTTATTTAAACATACTAGGAATTCCACACATTATATTACAACAGCTCAGTTGTCAAAATACAACTAAGTGATTCTGTTTCGAAAGCAGCATAAGATACATCTTACCTTTTGGACAAATCTGTGGGTACCCACACCAGAAAATGCATCACCAGGTGGCAATGATGATGGCCAGTGTAATCGGACCTTTTCACTCTGGGACTAAAAGAACGAAGGTAAAAATTAGCCAGCAATTTTTGATGTAGCTGGCTACATCACAACAGTAATGTTAAAAACCATTCTCTATGGCAAGCACCACATGACACTCCAGCTTAAGAATGCAAAGCCTTAAACATAATGGCTATGCTGCACACAGACAGCAATTGTCTACTGTTTTAATGGACATTTTAAGGAGGATGTTTAACAACGAAGAAAAATTATCAGTGCAGGGAATTTACCAAATTGACCTAAATTTACTGAATTTACAAAGGCACTGCAATTCTAAAACCTACAAATTTGTAATGGCCTGGCAGGTACAGCAGAATACTACTCTCTCTCTCTCTTTCATTTTAAGTACTTTTTTCCTAAGTGTAAGAAACTGGCACATAACATAAATAAACAAATAAAACCAAGGTATTGGCTATGTTAATCCAGAGACAAATATATACTTAAAACAGTGATTACTGTGCGTTCCTAAAAAGTATTTTAACACAATTTGACTGCAACAATCCATATCCTACACTAAATTGCTTATGTAAACATTGATTACCTGTTCTTCTATTTTATCTTGCCTATCAAGCGCAGCTTCAACAGCATCAAAGAATTCTTCTTCATTAATCAGACTGTTGGGACCTTCCTATAGCAAAATCAGCGAAACATCAAATCATTAATAGTGTAAAATGTAATCTAGACAGTAAGCCAAATGTGTTCCTTGCTGTTCATCAATGGCAAAACAGTCACTGCAGTGTTGCTGTATAGTTTCTACAAAAAGCTGATGTTTAACAACAAAAATAGAATTAATGCAGCATATTTCTCTAGATCCGCTTATACCACTCCCTTCTATGCTTACCTTTACAGATAAGCGGAGAGAATACAGAGCTCTACTCTTATGTTCTCACGTCAAGGTAATTTTCATTCCCCCACCCCAATTTGTATAGACAAGCACAGAAGTTTTCAAACTAAGTACTAACACATAGGTCAGCCAGTCAAAACTGGACATGGGATGTGTAATCACATATTTAACTCTCCCCAATAAAATCAATGATACCAAAAAGTACTCTATTTCAATTTGTTTCTGCCGTCTTTCTAGCAGTGCATCTTTCTAATTCTTTGAAAGTCTGGATTATCTGTGCTGCAATCCACTTCACCACCCTTCTCTGCATATATGATTTGGAAAAAAGATCATGGATAGCATGAAGCCCACTGGGCCAGTTTCCTAGGCCCTTCCAAAAACAAAGGCTGGAAATGGATGCCACACTGTGTATAAATCATTATTCTCAGTTATACTCAGTTATTAAGTCTCAAAAAAAGAATTAGATCTAGTCCTTATATGTTCTCTAAGGATGAATGGAGGAATCCGTACTCTTCCAGAAAATGACAGGCTACGTTCTCACTAGCCCCAAACAGTACAGTCAGTGGTGAGGAACGACAGGAGTCCAAAATGTTTTGGTAGGCATCATATTCCTTGGCTTTGATTTAAACCCTTGCATCTTCAGAAAGATTTACATAATATATTAAGGGAATGTTTTAACCCTTTATGTTAAAATACAAGCAAGGAATATAATGAATTGCTACATGGCTGGCATATAAGTACTTAACATACACAGGATCTACGCAATATTAATGCTTATAGCTGTAGCCCTTTATGTTAAAAGGTCTTTAAAAGGTCATTCATAGCAAGGATGAGTAACTGCTGGGATTGGGCCACAGTGGCTATTTGCTGAACCCTGGATGGCGGTACGGCCTACTATGCCGTATGACATATTTTCAGACATGTGTATGTGTGCTGTGTATCCTCAAAGTTTTTCTGACTTATGGAAACCCTAAAGTGAACCTATCTTGGGATTTCCTTCACAAGATTTGTGCAGATGGGCCTTGCCTTTGCCTTCAGTTGAGGTTGAGAGTGTTGTTTGCCCAAGATCCCCCAGTGGATTTCCACAGCTGAGTGGAGATTTGAGTCCTGGTCTCCAGAGTCATAGTCCAACCCTCAAACCACATGCACAGGTCTAGAAAGGGCAAGGGGGAAAAAAACTTATGGCAAAATGGCCCGAGTTTGTTCTACTATCCATTTGGGGCCAAAATATTTTTGGAACATCAAAATTCAGGATGTGTGAGGATCACTAGGGATGCACTTTGGCCACCTGTAAGTTCTAGCAGGAGAGGGTATGTGGGTTATTTGGACTGCCATTACCTTAACCTATCACCACTGACTATTTTTTATTATATTAATTTATTATATACTTTTAATCAAAGTCAAACTTTATTTTATGTTGGGTCTATAGACCCAACATAGAGAACCATCCAATTATATGATATAGAGAAAGTACACCTACTAAAAAATAGGATACAAATATTTAAATAGGACAGACTATGAACAGGATATAAAAAAATAAAATAAGGCATTAATGCATAAAATAGCATAAAAATACATGAAGCAAAAACATAGACAATATGCATTATTAGATAAAATATAAATAGGTGTATAAATAAGCTATCCTGAAAGGAAGTAATGGGAGCTATAAGCCAAAAACGTGAAGAGGCCCATGGTTGCCCATTCCTGATCCACTGTGATGTTTAAAGTCCACTGCAACATCTACTCAAGTAGAAATGTAAGTTATTTTGCCTTCTTCAGAATTTTTAAGAACTAAGGTAATATTTAGTGATTTCACATACGAAACAGAAAAATGGACTGAACTGGAGATACTCTCTTTTTAAAATTCACTGATTTGAAAAGTAAAACTTTCAGGCAAGAAACATATTTAAGTTATTGCACTTTAAAAATAGAGAGCACATTTTGTATAAAGCAGACTGTACTGGAACCTGGCTTCCAAGTATTTGTGATCCAGGGTAAATATTGACTAGATAAATATTTGAAGAATGGGCTGTTATTTCCTTGAGGTTATCACATTAGAAGTGCTCAGCCTAAGAACTACTGCATACCAGTTCATACCTCATAATCTGGCCCTCCAAAATGGGACTTTTTTTTAAGCTCTGTCATAGCATTTTTGTATGCTTCTTCTATTCTTCTCCTTTTTTCAACTTCCTGTAAACAATATAAACAAAGAGCAGAGATTTGTTCTGAATCAAACACTGGATCAATAATTTAACATTGTCTGATTGTACGTTTATATATTCTTGTATTGCCGCATAAAATTTAGAGGCTCACCAAATACAATTACTGTAAATCTGACACAGACAACTGCTGCTCTCAGCTGCTGCTGGATTGTTACTCCCAGCAGCCCTCAACAGCTTAGCCAATGATCCAGCAGTTGCAATGCAAAAATGTAAGGAGGGTCAACTCTCCAACAGGACAAAGAAAATCTTAAGGAAATATACAACTATAAAGATGAAAGCTAGGAAAACAATTCAAATTTTTATTCTCAAACTAATTAAAAAACTACATAACATCTGGGGAAAAAACTCTCCAGAAACTAAATATGTAATATTATTATTTGCCACCACGAAGAGGCTGTTGGTTGCAACTGGATATACAAATATAGCAAAGAGGTAGTGAAAAAGCTGATAACCATTTGCTATAAGAGACCAGGAATACAGTGGTAGATACTCCAAATGACTTCCCACCAACCCATTTTGCTTTCATTTGGATCCTTTAAATGGATAAAATGGTTGCCAAACCAAAAAATCATCAAGAGGCAGGGGGAAAGGACATAATAGGAGGTTTCCTCTTCTGTAAAAGCACTTTTTCTGTGCTACTCAAACCCCAGAGTAACAGATTAGAAAGGAGCCTGTTAGTAAAATAGCATCACATATAAGTTTATGAAAGATCCAAAGATTCAGGGCTTCCACAATACTTCAAATAGGAATGATAATTTTACGGAGTTATCCAGGGATATTCAAATGAGAAGCGTAAACTTAAATTCTTGCAATCTCTCAATAATTGAAGGTGAGATTCTCAAAAGTTCCCGCTAGTTTTTTTTTCTCCCAAAGCACATGCCCCTGTTCGTTCATGTATGTGCACGTACAAGATCAAAGATAATGCCACAGTTCAGTCATATTGTTTATATAACAGCATGGAAAAGGACTGGGAAACTTCCAAATCCTCTGGCCTGTATCAGCAATTTTCTAACTTTAAAATGTTTGTCAGCAATATGCATTTCTTTTCCTTAAAATATGTTGCTTAAAAGTACTGGGAAAAGTTGGGAGGGGGCTGTAGTTGGCATAATTCATGTGGCCACAATTAGAAGCACCTTTGTTTTTGTATGAGGCACTTATGGATCCAACCTGTAGCTGAAGTGCAGGTTAAAGTGCCTGTAACTATGTAACACTACTTGCAGGTAAGAGTGACCACAAACTGCACAAATCTAAACATACCTAATGCAGGTCTAATATAGGGCAGGAAGGTCTCTCTTGGATCTGAACCATGTGTTTTAAATCTATTTCAAACAGCTTAAAAAGTAATTTTGTAACAGAGACTCCTCAAACATACAACAGCAACATAAAATGGACAGTAATCATACCAAAATACAACCTGCAGCATATGCTACACAAAATGTACAACACAGACAAAGTCCTGGCTTTTTAAAAGCTTTTGTCAAATATATCCTGAAGATACATAACTCTATGAAGGCATAAGCTACCATCATCAGTACATTGAAGCCAAGTAAAACACTGTTTAATCCTTGCAGAAATTAGAAGACCTTACCTTATCCAATCTTTTCTGCCAGCTCTCCTCACGTTTAACCATTAGCTCAATGCAATGGGAAAGTGTAGCCAGGATTCCTGCCGTTGTTGCCTTGAAGGTTATAGCTTCACCTTTAAAGTCTATACCATTTATTCCTCTGGGCGTTACATGTGGAAACACTAGAACAAACAGATTAGAGATTTATCAGTACAGTCCTTGGTTACTGAAATCACTTGGCCTATAGGCACTAGAAAAATTAAAGTGCCCAATAGAATTCACTGGTCTGCAGAGCGTAAAGGAAGCTTAACAGCAGAAATGCCCCTCTTTTTACAGTGTTCTCTCTATGCTGTGTAACTTTCTCCATGGAAAAATTATGTGGGTGGCAGGAGTAGAAATACTCTTGTAACAATAGCAATTTGACAGCTTGAAGTGGGACCTAATTAAAACAGAACCACCTTAAAGCCTAGCAGATGCTGCATTTCAAACCCAATAATTAGCATGCATTTGAATCTAATTATGAACTGTAAAAAATATCTCAAAGAAAGCGATCAGGTTGGTAATAATGTCCTATGAAAAGGAAATACCTTATTTGAATATACATAAATGGATACATTCTCCCTAGCTACAATGGTCTGAAGTACCTCATAAAGCATCAGCCATCTGTTGCTAAGCATGTTTACAGAAAAGTGATCTATTTAAAAGTATATGAGACAAAATGTAAAAATACATCAAAATATATTAAGGGTGGTAAAACATATTATTCAAAATTCTGTCAGGTGTTGATATACTAAAGTTTAGATTGAATACTTGAGGACTGGTCAGTATTAACAAATTCTTATTTCAGTGGGGAGCTGGAGTGGAACCAAAAAGTTACAACTGATAGTCACGGCTGAGACAAGGTCTGAAATTCTCAGCATGTCTAGTTGCAATAGAGCATTGGATCATGGCAGTCAAATGTAAGGTTTGTATGGTTGTGGTACATGGATCACTAAAGTCTGTTGCAAGTAAGCGCATTAAGTCTGTCTCCTGTCCTAAGACCAATATAACATTCCAGCTATATGATTACTTTAGCAAGTGAAGTGTTAAATTTCGAAAGTTCAACTCAAGCAATCAGTTTTTGTATGACTTGCTGATATCTGTTTGTTGTGGTATCCAAACCCACTTCTAATTACAAGTCATGGCCTGCTAACTAGCCACAAATCACAATTTCAACTCTGGTTTGTTTGTGGCTTACAAATGTTGACTTGTTCAAACTGTGACTTGTGATGACTAAACTTGCACCTGTGGCTTGTATTTGGCTTATTTCGCTAGCTGCCCACCCTGAAACAGGAACTGATAATAAAGGGCAGAAGACAAACCACAAACGTGGAAAACAAATCATGGTTCATTGAGTTACCTGCCATGTAATTTATGGCTTAAGCAAGAAGCAGCTTAAGCAAGGTTTATAGTATACAAATGCACCCTGAAATATTTCTAGAGGAGTTCTCAATCAAAGGGCCAAGCTAAATAGGACACTCATCAGCCTTATGTAGCCGATTTAAAAACAGCAACGAATAAAGAAGCATATATATGGGGTGGAGAGAGGGCTACAACATGACAGAGCGACAAAAGGACTTTTTGTACGCCCCATGGCCATCCAGATATGCACAGTAAGCACACAGAGAATAAGCTCTTCTCCCATTGCTAACAGCTGGCACTAGGCAGGGAGTGCTTATTCTGTTAAGACTGTGGCAGGGGCAACACTTCTGACCCTCACTTAAAGCCTCCACCCACCCACATACTACTACTTTTTAGAAAACTCCACCTATGCAAGGCTAAACTATGTGACAAACATCAAGTGTGCTTTGTCCCTTTGTTCTTATATGAAGATTTGTGGTTTGGCTAATAAAGAATTAGCTGACCTCAAAATTAATTTCCCAGTTAGAAATTAATGTGGCCCTCCAGAGTCTGAGGGGCAGCAATGCATTAGAACAAACTCTGCCAACCTTACTAAACTAAAGCAAACAGGTGCCCATAGTAAATTATCTTAAAGCAAAATAATCTTAAAGCAGCTGCACCTAGAGCACACTGCAGGCACCTTTTTAGAAGAGCAAGTGTTTGAATAAGTCCAGCACATTATCTGAAAGGGAAGAAATATGACAAGGCTAAATTTTCCATGTCTTTTTAGATATGTGGGGGAAAAAACCCAAACTCAAGTCCATTAAACAAACAAGCAAACAGACAGACAGACAGACAGACAGACAGACAGACAGACAGACAGACAGACGCCTAAAGCAAGTAGCTGATTGGTTTTCAAACTTAACATATTCCAGCAAAGAGACTGAAATATCTACTATATAAAAGTCAATGTCTGTGAGCTTGTCTGAGTCAGACAGGCCAAGATTTTACATGATTGGCTGTGTGAGGCGAGAAGACCTCATATAATTGGTTGGCTGTGAAGATACTATGGAATCCTGGGGTTGGCAGTTTAGGGAGGGGCCTTTAGAATTCTCAGCCAGAGAGCTCAGGCTGGTTGCTATGGAGATGAGGCCTACCAGCAAGAAGGAGGCGGCCAGCGTATTCCCTCAGAAACCAAACCTCTATTACGTTAACAACTCTGAATACAGATTGGATTGGGGAATATGGGGATAAGTTCCAGGTACTAGAATAGGCTGGTTGCTATGCCTAGCAGCAAGGAGGAAGACAGTATACTCCCTCAAAAACTCAAATGAGGATGTAAATAACTCTGAATACAATTTGCATTGGGAAATATGGGTAAAAGTTACAGATACTGGACAAGCCAGTTTGGTGAGTTCTTAGGAAGAAAATAAAATCCACAGCAATGCCAGGTAAATACGTTAATAGTTAATAACACTAATAAGGAAAAAAGGGAAGGTTCAAAATGACAGCTAATTCTGCACAGTACATAATTTTGTACAATCAACTCATGAGATGGCATTTATTTAAATATGAAACACTGTGATTAGTCTCTCCAATGCTGGCCTATCTCATTTTACATTTAAGAGATTTATCCAGTGAGGACACACTCCATGTAGGACTTGTTCCACATAGGACTTGTAATTATTATCTGGATTTATAGAGAAGATTTGCCCTTTGATGGGACACAGGCTTCTTACACTATAAATCAATACACAGATTTATTGAAACCACCTGATCTATGGAGTAGAAGTTCCAAAAACATACATTTTGTTCTTTTCCTGTGTGGGAGTGTATCTTTTATTTTCCAAGTTGTCAAGCAGCCCAGAATTATATCACAATCAATGTCAGAGACCTGCCAAGAGGTCAAGGAGGATCAACAAGATTACACTTATTTTCTGAAACAGGATTCCTACCAGGACAACCAAAACGGTCTTTGTCTATAAGACAGACCAATAATGCTCTAGACCAGTTCTTCTAGAGACATATAGATCTAGCCATTTCAGATAGTACTGTACTACAGCTGGGCTTCCATCACATGCTTAACCACTATTCCTAAGATTGGAATATTAGCAATGGTGATCATCTTGTATTGCTGAAGTACTTTTCTTGTTCTTTATTATACCTAATAATGCTATTGTTTTGCATGGTGACCTATGCAATACATAGGAAGGATGGGGCAGAGATGTGTAAACAAATAAAATGTAAACAAAAGTGCTAATCTGAAAATAGACCAGACTGTATCCTAAAATTACCTAAATAGTGGCCACCTAGAAATCCAGCAACTTAAGTCATAAAGAATCATGAAATTAAAAGCAATGAAAACACACTCAAGGGTTGGCTCTGTACAAGCAACATTATTTTACGCAAAAGAGTACTGAACTTAATTATTCCAGTTCTGTATCTACCTGCCTAGACACAAATCCCTACAGGACTTACCTCTGAGAGGATATGCATATGAATGCACTGCAGGAATCCACAGAAGTGTTAACACCTTGTAAAATAAGTATTAGCTGAGAATAGAAACTACCAGACAAGTCTCAAAATGAATATGGTTTGTTAAAAAAAAATCTATTTTTCTGCCGTTTTTTTCAGGACAAGTACTTAAAAACTAATCCTATTCCTTTCAAACATTTTAATCACCATTAAGAGTACTTACATTTTTCTTTACTGCCATTACTATTATGCAAAAAATCTCCATCAGAGCGCGTTGTAGGAAAATCATCCTCATCATCTTCTACCACTGCAACAAAGAGAAAAACTAATTACTATTGCGCCTAACACCACAGAATCCCAAGAGCACCAGACCCCTCCCCCACAAAAAATTTAATACTACAAAATGTTATGGAGGATTTTTCAGGATTTACTTTTTTATGTGGATATTACTTCGACGTAGAATGCTGTAGACATAGCATATCTTGACTTCAGTAAGGCCTTTGAAGTTCCCCACAACATTCTTGCAAAGAAGCTACTAAAATGCAGGCTGGACAGGGCTGCTGTCAGGTGGACTGGTAATTGGTTGACTGACTGAACCCAAAGGGTGCTCACCAATGGCTGCTTTTCATCCTGGAGAGAAGTGATTAGAGGGGTGCCAAAGGGTTCTGTCCTGGGCCCAGTGCTATTCAACATCTTCATCAATGACTTGGATGAAGGAGTGGAGGGCATGCTGATCAAATTTGCAGATGACACCAAATTGGGAGGAGTTGCTAATACCCCAGAGGACAGGATCAAATTTCAAAATGACCTTAACAGATTGGAGAGCTGGGCCAAAGCTAATAAAATGAATTTCAACAGAGAGAAATGTAAAGTCCTACACTTAGGCAGAAAAAATGGAATACACAAATATAGGATGGGGAACACGTGGCTCGATAGCAGTACGTGTGAAAGGGATCTAGGAGTTTTGGTAGATCACAAGCTGAACATGAGTCAGCAGTGTGATGCAGCAGCCAAGAAAGCCAATGCGATTCTTGGTTGCATCAATAGGAGTATGGTGTCTAGATCAAGGGAGGTAATGGTACCACTTTATTCTGCATTGGTTAGGCCTCATTTGGAATACTGTGTCCAGTTTTGGGCACTTCAGTTCAAGAAGGATATCGACAAGCTGGAACATGTCCAGAGGAGGGCGACCAAAATGGTGAAGGGTCTGGAAGCCATGCCCTATGAAGAATGGCTTAGGGAGCTGGGTATGTTTAGTCTGCAGAAGAGAAGGTTAAGAGGGGACATGATAGCCATGTTTAAATATTTGGAAGGATGTCATGTCAGGGAGGGAGAAGGCTTGTTTTCTGCTGTTCCAGAGACTAGGACACGGAGCAGTGGATTCAAGCTGCAGGAAAGGAGATTCCACCTGAACCTCAGGAAGAACTTCCTGACGGTCAGAGCTGTCTGGCAGTGCAATGTGCTACCTCGGAGTGTGGTAGAGTCTCCTTCTTTGGAAGTTTTTAAGCAAAGGCTGGATGGCCATCTGTTGGGAATGCTTTAATGGGTGTTCCTGCATAGCAGGAGGTTGGGCTCGATGGCCCCTGGGGTCTCTTCCAACTCTATGATTCTATAAAAAAAATTTATGCACACTACTAAACAGTTACACTTGCAAAGTTCCTTTGTTTTTACTACACAAGGTACACGTATAGGTGAAAGAAAGTTCAGACAAGCAGGAATCAAAAGGCTGGAAGCAGGGATAATAGTTTATTCATACCAATTGCAGGCTACTTTGAAACACCAGTTCAGCAAGGCAGTTCAGATGATCAGAAGGGCCAGGGCTATGCTGGTTTCACTCCATTAAAATAAAAATTCTCTTGGCTTGAGGCCAATTATTCAGTTACAATAAAAATTACTGTGAATGCAACAATTCCCTCCAGTTTTGACATTTGAGCACTTCTGCAGTTGCCTCCCCACTTGCTTGGGAGTAAGGCTCACAGACCAGAGATTTTATGTCAGAATGAGAATGCATAGGATCAAATGGAGCATGATTATAGGCTTCTTAAATTACTTTACTGTAGAAGGTTTGCATAACCTACTGCAGATTTATGTTGAACTGATGCAGAAAAATCTTACACCTGCAATGATCTAGGGCAGGTTCACCGTAAGTATATCAGATCCACTGTGAAGCAAGTGAACCTACAGTATCTTTTGCATTAATGTACCTTAAGGGTAAAACAACAGAGGAATCTGTCTCTGCTTAGGTTTTTACCACTTCTTCTCTCAAAAGAATGACTGAACACTCTAATAGTGCCAGGTTTAAAAAGAAAGGCAGGTGGGTATTTGAAAGAGCAGAAATAAGCAAATAAGTGTAGGAATAAGGGAACAAGAGCACACAATCATGCAATTCTTTGCCATGAAAATGTTGGATAATGTCATGCTATGACAGCTAAAAGGACAATTTGCAACAGATGTCATTTTTCAACTAAACCCCAGAATGTTGTGGCTTTTGCCTAAATAACTGACGTTAGGTTAATACCTTTATCTCTCTGAAGCTCATCCTTGGAGACAGCATCAGCACAGGCATCAAAGTATTTTTGTAGTGTATCGACCTGTCTACACAATATGTCTCTGAAGGTTTCCATTTCGGCAAGCTTCTCACGCAAACTGTGACCCTTCTGAAAATGTAGGGGTAAAAACATTCAGTTGTTAATAACTTAATACAACTGTGGTTTTCTAGCTCTCACAGGGCACACATGTAAAATGGAGAATTTCTTTAAGATAGCAGTATGGAGGAGGAAACATGTGTTGGCTACTGCACAATGCACTACTAAGATTTGATTATCATGATCAACATTTTAAAAAAGTAGTTAGACTACTTTATTATGTTAGGAATTTTGATTGAGACTGCTGAGTGAAATTAAAGTTACTTAAGGTCTTGTATAAAGCATGTAACTGGTTTTAATTTCCAGCCAAAGCTACAAGCAAAACAAATCTACAGAGTACACCTAGTACAGACATATCAGTTTGAAAAGATACAAATAAAACAGAGTAATCAAAATTCTTATTCTTTCATTAACATTGACAGCCATCAGTTCAAAGAAATTACTGTAACATATTCAAAGAAATTACTGTAAATTATTTCTCTACGTGTTTTAGATTAGGTCATTGTCTACTCCATTAATAGCAAAGTGTGCCTTCAATGGATATTTCTGTAATTTCAGGGAGTGCTATATATACACATGCTCCTATTTCCATGCATTCTTTGAATTGCTCTGGTGAAAAGTTATGATTTGTTACATATGTGCTATATATTTTGCATACTAATGTCAAAGTACCTTCTGTGACTTTCTGATGTCAATATTTCCACAACATAATCAAATGGGTTCTTACACAAGGTCTCTATATTTATCACTAACCTTGAATGAGGAGGTTGATGTTGCAGAGTACCCACTTGCTCCAGACACAAGAGACACCATAGAGCCATGGCGTCGCAAACTTGATTCAGATCCATAGCCAGATTCAGTCTGAAGGATAACAAATCCATAAATTATGAAATAATGAGTGTCAAATTGCTGTTAAAGACGTTTCTCGAAACTGATACCCCCAAGACAGGGTAGTAGCTTAAAGAAAGACTAAAGAAATTCAAAAAATGCATAAAACTTCAAGTTAATCACTTATCAAGTATCCAAAATAATATCTGATTGGAAGGCCCAAAGGAAAATATTCCTATAAATCGCAAGATGCTATCATCCAGTTTTGAATTTGATTTACCCAATAAAAAAAAAGAGAGTTGTTTCTATTTTGACTCCTGTAAAGTTAACCAGGCAGCTGAGAGATTCTTTCCCTTTCTATCTCCATTCCTCATTTTGGCCTCTTCCTCTCCCTGCACTGCCCACATCAGAAAAGGTGAGGAATGTGAAACTCTTCAGCTGTTGCTGGACTGTAACTCCCATCACCCCATACCATCTCCTCTGCTGCTAGAGTTGATGAGAATTGCAGTCCAACAGACGGAGGGCAACTCATTCCCAATTTTTATTTAAGAATCACCATCTACCTTACTTCCCAGCAACCAACCAACTTCTTGGCTTACCAAGATTTCAGCGAAGGGAACAGTGGATAACCAGAGACTCTAAACAAGATGGTATTGATAGGTGTAAGCATGCTAAAGGCAAGCCAGATCAAAGACTGAAAGATGACAGTATCTCTAACATGTGTTGCAAGACATGTGACACAGGAATTATAATCAGTAATTTTATATGTAATTTGAGAAGTTAAATGCTCCACTGCTAAAGACAGGGTTTGTGTATCAACTGTATGCAATTATCAGCCCCCCTCCCTGGTTTTGAAAAGACGTTGTTAATACTATAGCTTTTTCTAACTGAAGGAATTTCCAGTAAAAAATTCATATCTTAGCTCAGGAATAGATACATGAAGGCCCAGGAAAAAAATGAGAAGGAAAACCCATTTGTTTTGCACTTTGGAGGACTAGAACAGAAAAAAAAATATTGACAGCTTCTTCTGTTTTGTTTTTCTGTCTGTTCCTAATGAACCTGAGAAACAAAAAAGGCTCCTTAAAGTTAACTTGCAGCGTAAGGTGTTCCTTGCAGTTTAGGATCTTGAAGCAATATTGGTAAAAAAAAAAGTTAAATATTTTAAAAAGTAAATTCAGTCTGTTATTACTGTAGAATAAACTGTGCTTTTAATATGCCAACATGACAATTTTATGCCAAACCAAAATATACATTATATATTTTAAGTTTCTAATGTCAAGAAGCATATAAAGGGTATTAATACCATATTTTCTCCCAGTTTTTCCAAGAAATTCTATCCCCACAACACACAAAATGAAAAATAAGTTTTTTCCCCTTCAAAATTTCCAGAAATTTCTCCATTCAGGAAGAGTGATTATGAAGCAGTTTTCTTGAGAATGTTTATTATACTAGAATGTGGGCTGATTTACTCAATTATAAAGCTGTGTTAAACAACTGAACTCTCCCAAATTTAAAATACTTAAATGAATGAAGCACCTATAAAACTTAACATTAAGCATATAGGGAATTCACAAGAGAACTGCTGTGACAGTATCATTTCAGAATAGCAAGAATAGATCACCATTCCTCCTCTGTAAAGTTTGTAGTATATCTTAAGCTCATAAGTAGTAATGGGAGGAGCAAGTTAGAAGGTAAAAATGTTATTAATGTTAAACCTAGCAAGAACAAACAAGTCAAATTTTCAGAAAAGTACTTGGAGGAATATTAGTTCAAAGACTCTGCACAGACAAAATGGTTCTCTGTTAAAACATTGATGAAATCTTGGTACAGTGAAAAGGAGAGAGGAAGCAAAAGGATATAAATGGAACAGCAACCTAGATAAAAGAGTGAACATTGCATTTAAAACAGGAACTTTTTTCCTTAAAATGGTCAAAGTAAAGGTTTCCCAGTCATAGCAAAAAACAAGCTCATGCACTATATGGTATGCAACAGATATCAAGTGTGAATCCAACAGGAGAAAATATATTTGGCATATTTCTTTGGAATAGCCTAACAATAAACCCCATACTCTCTATTTTTTGGTCCCACTTAATTTAGTTAGTCATCACCACTGGAATTTTCAGGAAGTTCAAATATATGTATATATATATATATAATCCTCCTGTCCACTCCCAAAAAATGTCTAGGAGGAAATCTGGAGAATCTTAAAAACGTTTAAAGGACCATATCAGATATGACTTCCCTTTGATAATGGTAAACATGACACTTAAAAAAGCATTCAGTTAGTACTTCCCAAACACAAAACGCAACTTTTTAGGGAAATGACAGCTAAAATGTTGAAATAGCCATTCTGTGACTGAGTTTTTATACAATCTGACAAATGAAGTCAGTTTGCTTGACTCCCCCCCCAAAAAAAGACAAAAGACATGAGCACCTTATACTTTTATTCTTCATAATTCTGCTTGAAGTAACCATGGACATATACATAATCCAGTTCAACTCAATCTGCTGAATGCCACCCCAAAATTTAGATATGCCTCTACATCTATGCTTTCAAATAAATATTTTTATTTGTGTTATTAGATATTTTCAGGTTGGTATATTAGCAAACTAGTTAAAACTGAAGAGCTGCATAGAGCAGACAATAAAACTGTTTCTGGTACCACATCAACCCATCACAGGAGACTAACTTGTACAACATCAATATCTGCATATTCAAAGATAGAGAATTACAAAGGCAGTGTTATATTTTATTTGTCAGGAGAGGGGGGTCTATATGCAGGGTAGCAGTTTCATTTCAAAAAGGAGAAAATCACAGAGTATTATTATTGCACAGGCAAAGAGAAGTAAATGTTACTTCCAAAAAGCAGGCAGAGAGGAAAACAATGCAAGCAAGCATCATGCAAAGCCCCACCATTCTATTACTGCAACATCTAAGCCAGAGCAGACCAGTGCCGCACTTTTTATGACTTGAGGAGGAGATCATTAGCAATTCACTGCAGAAATCACTCCGTTATAACCAAGAAGAAAAATGTTTATACAAGCGTTTCCACCTCAAAGCAGGAATAACTTCCATCTGCTAAAATAGAAGCAGCCAGTTTATGTAGTAGCAAAGCAGACAGTTTATCACCTTGAAATTACTTGCTGTTGGCTGCACTAATCAGTATATAGTATTAAACACACTAATGCCAGTTACCATGCCGCACATCCAGAAGCCATTTTACCAGATATCCATGCATGGGGTGTAGCCTCAAAACTACACTAAAGAACTGACAGTGTAAGCACACTGCAACATCTTCATCAGCTTTCTGCATCTCTGAATGGACTCCATTATTCTTTTCTAAAAGCTTTTTCATAGATTGTCAGTCGAGAGGAAAAAGAAGTCACATGATCCTATCCCTTGTGCAATATTTTGCTGGTGGAGGCGATGGTGTCAGCACGGAATGAGCATCTAGCAACACAATAACTAAGTGTACTTCATCTCAGATCAGACCTTCTCAGCTGACTCATTTGTCAGATAGGGATTTCCTTAAGTGGGTCAGTAATGCCTAGGAGAGCAGGCACAGGCATACGGGAAGTACCATTTGCTCCTGCGCATTTATTCTTACTTTAGAGGCATTGATTTTAACCCTTCATGAAGCTTAAAAACACTCACCCACTAAAACAGACATTTCTTAGCCTACCCTACATATTGTGTAAGAGCTACAAATGAGTAGTTACTCTTTTCTGATTATAAAGCCACACCTAGAAATGGCAAAGGAGCAGAATAAACATGAGAGATACTATCCATCAATTCCATACTGAATATTTACATGTGAAATATTTCTTTGCTTGAATCATACTTCACAAGCACAGGTCTGCATCCTACTGGTGAGTTCCAATTTGAGTAGACCTACTGAATCAGTTGTTGAGTAGTGAGTCAACATGCAGGTAAACCTCTGATTCAATTTATCTAGCTGGAAGTAACAATGGGATTCAGACTATAAAGTGTAACACCAGTTGTCGGCTCGCCAGTTCCCTGTCATAGGTATTATCATAGGGAAAAGGGGTCTCACATAACATATGTATTCATATATTGCTAGGCTTGCTAACCTGTGTGTAACCACCAACATGGGAAGTAGCCCTACAGTGTGTCCATTCTAACTGCTATAATTGCTAATCATTGTTCTGCTGAGGGGAAAAAGGCTGGGGAAGTTTAAATGCGAAAATAAAGGCGAAGGATGCTATGAGAACAAAGTGGTGTTGATGTAACAAAAAGGGCTATGAAATGTGTCAACAATTGTTCAAGGTTAAGGAAGCCTAGGAAAGACATCAGCCTGG
This sequence comes from Iguana delicatissima, assembly GCA_948472985.1. Classification (NCBI taxonomy): domain Eukaryota; kingdom Metazoa; phylum Chordata; class Lepidosauria; order Squamata; family Iguanidae; genus Iguana; species Iguana delicatissima. The sequence goes on along the minus strand of CAOKZL010003421.1, from coordinate 57,775 downwards.
AAAAGACAGGCAATGCTGTACTAACCAATGGAAGCTTAGCAGTGCACAAGAATTTGTACCGATTGCTTATAAAAATTATGATGGCTGTGCAAATCAGTTTCAGCAACTTCCGTGGAAGTGTGTTGTTGGTACCCATGTTTTCCGCTTGAATAAACTGCTGTTAACTTCAAAGCATTCTCTGGAGTGTGGGTTATCTAGTTCCTGTCTGAGATGGTTGTCCTCTTCTGCCAAACATGCAGCTTTGAAAGGGACATACATGGAGTGATCAGGGAAGAAGGGGACTCCTGCCTAGCCAGCCAGATGAGCAGACCAAGGGGGTGGACAGAAGTCGCAGCCAGTTCAACCTCAAATCCCATCGAATACAGGGCACCCTCTGTATATACTTGGGTTGTGTTCCAAGAAGCCCCATGTAAAACAAAAAATGTGAGTGTCACATCCCATTCCAGTCAATGGATGCAACATGTGCTTCCATTGATTATAATAAGATGGTCGCTTTGTATGACCTTGCATTTGTGCACGCAGAGGTCGCACCAGAAGACAGCACACTGTATACAAACAAGGAACTACAGAAATATAACAAAGAGAAAATGTACTACTAGGTCTTGAGTATTATCATATAAGAGATGTGTAAGAAAGCTGCACACATGCACATATTACTAGAGGGACTACAGTTTGGTGGCGAAGCTCAAATGATTTCACCAAAGTAAGATTTTATACTTCCTAGGTTCAAGTAGAGACAGCATAGTGAAGTGGTTTGTCTGTTGGACTAGGACACTGGGAAGCCAGGGTTCAAATCCCCACGTGGCCATGAAAACCTTCAGCAAGTCACAGTCTTTCAGCCTCAGAGAAAGGCAGGGGCAAACTCCCTCTGAACAAATTCTGCAAAGAAAACCTCATGATAGGTTTAAATCCTTTATGGTTGCCCTAAATCAGGCACACAACAACAAGACAGTTAAAATGGAAGACAGCTAAAATTTCCAAAATTATCAAGAAACGAGAAAGTGGGGGAGTTCAAGGGGATGAAAATTCAAGAAATAAAAGAAAATAGATAGCAGTATGACAAAAGTAGGCTGATACTTCTATCTAGTAATTTTAGTTCTGCACCAGGCTTGAGAGCAGTAGCCCCAAAAGCTAGCTAACAAAGAGGATCAAAAACATCGGAGTGTTTTGGTCATCAGTTTGCAGCATCTCCAATTACTGGCCATGCTGGCTGGAGATTGTTAGAGCTGTAGACCAACACTGGAGGAACCCAGATTGGAAAAAACTGATCTCTTTGGGCTTCTACTTTATTGGAATAAATTTAGACAAGCCAGTGTTCCAACTTGAAGGCATAAAGCATGTGTTCCTTGAACTTGTGATCATCCTTCTTTCACAAGTAGTTATGAATTAAACATACACACCATATGAAGTAAATTTTGTACACTGTATGAAGTCTACCATATATGAGCATCATATCTATCAAACAAACTGAGTATGAAGTTTCAAAACACTCTGTTCTGATGCATGGCTTCTCAGAAGTTACTATTTTGTAGCTGCTAAATTTACCATTTTATGCATTTTCTAAGATCACAACTGTTTTAGTTGGCATAGCAAAAATACATCACATAAGAAGAACTGATGATCAAACTTGAGTAGAGAAACTTTTGAGACTACGTTCTAATTGCTTGTTAAAAAGGACAAAGTGCCCACTAGGTGGAGTCCGTGCTTCATGTATGTCCACAATTTGTTTCTTCTAAGACCAAGGAAAAAGCCAGAAGTGCCTGCCTTTTAGAATTGCTGAACCAAGCAGTATTTCTTCTGTTCTCAAATATGTTACTATAAAACATTTGCTACCTTGGACCCTACGTAAGTAGAAGGGCAGGATATAAATCTAAATCCATAGATAAAAAATAAATATGAACATTATGTTGTATGAAAATAAATATTAGTAGTATAATATTAGTATTATATAGCACCGGCAGTGTGACAACTTACAGAACTACTTAAGCAGAAATAGAGGCCAATCTAAAACAAACATAAAGATAACCAACAGTGTAAAGGAACAGATGAATGCAGGCAAATGCAGTTATGTGTAGGTAAAACGGAATTATTATTGGAATTGGAGATTACAAGTATAAGCCAACTTCCCTACACAAAAGGTAGACTTTGAGGAGGGATGTGGCGGAGGAATGAATGAAGTGGAAGCGCCAAAAAGGGTAGGAGGAGATTCAGCTAAGAATCAAACTATAAAAACTGGAAAGAAAGGACAGCCAACTTGATCAAAAGGAACAGACCGGTTTTTTTGTTTGTTTTTGGTGAAATTGTTCTAAAGCGAAAAGATATTAGAAAATGATACATTTGTCAATAGAGAAAATCCTGGGTCTAAGACTTCAAATGAAGTCAGAATTTTACCTTCTGTGCATGACAGATCAAAATGTTGAAAAGAAGTATGGGAAGATATTATTTTATATGACTGTTGTAGATAGAATTGTATATGCAAAAAATTAGGAACAATTAGATATTCTGGAAGAAAATGGCCAGTTAATCAAACTTCTTCATATGGCTTTAATGGAATAGACAGCTTAAGATGCAGAATAGAAACTCATAATAGGAATTCTGCACCAAATCTGTGCATTTTGTCTGCCACTAAGGTTTATCTCTGTACCCTTCAAGTGTCCCTCACACTCCAACCTCACAAGTCCAACTGCTGCTCTCTAATCCTTACTATAAAATGCATCACAAAGTCAGTACATGAAAAACTAAATTTCACAGCTTTTGTGAACTCTAAGTAGGGTCAGGTCTAATTAGTACCTGGATGGGAGACACTAGGGAAATTCAGGGATCTCCAGTAGAGTGACTTTGGATAGCTGCTGCCAGTCAGAAAGGGCAACACAGAATGGATTAGATGGATAATGGCCTAACTGAGTATAAGGGAGCTTCCTGTGCTTTAACATATCATCAAAATGACACTGTATTTCAAGTTACTGCTTTCAGGAAGCCAATTCACTTTTACAATAGTAATGGTGTTATTTACTTATTGGTTTGTTTGTTTATTATTTCCTCTCCCCCGCCCCCACCATCCCTCATTTTAGTGAATCCACCTTCAGTCTGCAAAAGTTCTATTTATTCTACCCAGGCACTATGACTGCACATTATTCCACATGACAAGGCTAGACATCTGGGTGAGACTTCACATTACATGTAATAAACATTAGTGGCCACTAGATGGAGGCAATAAGAAGAGTAAGACAACACTGCTTAAGGTTATTATTGGTCAAAGTCCAACAGTAACCTTTATCCTGCTTCCATTACACTTGTGATTCTGCTTTTTCACATGTTTTCAAGATAATCTAACTCTGAATGATTAGAAACTCAAACTTCAGTGCTCATCTGCAGATCCGGAACTGCTCTAAGTTTCTTAAATTAGTATCTTGATAATCACACTATAGTCAAGGTAAGATTTTATCTCTAAAGCATTTCGACGCCTGGTTATTTCAGAGTATGACTTGCACACTGGATTCAGGGTCAAAGGCATATTAGAACTGGCAGAACTTTCTCTTCTTAACAGGCCAACAATACTGTTCCTAAACATTTATTGTAGGGCTACAGAAAGAGAAAATGTGACAAGGTGGCTAGAGTGTTCCACTAGGACTGATGAGAGCCAGCCCAAAACTTCATTCACCAGTGCATTTCACTGGATGACCTTGGGCCAGTCATTCTCTCTCAGGCTAACTTACTTCACAAAGGGGAAGCAACAAATCACATAGGTTGCCTTGAGCTCCCTGGAGCAGAATTAAAACTGATAAAAACAAGGTTAGTGTAGAAAGGGCTCTACACAATTTATTACTCTGCAGCTGGCCCATCCAGATATTAACCAGACACAGAATTTCCAAGAATCTTCATTTTTTTTTTTTATGTTAAACAAATGCTGGTTGAAATGTACAGTCAGCCCTCCACATTTACTAGGGTTAGGGTCGCAAAGCCTTCTCAAAAATAGAAAAAATGCAAATATCAAAATGTGTATCTGTGGGAACAGAGCCAAGGCATAATGGGGAGAACAGACACCCAGGGTCCAAACCAGGTTGGGGAAAGGAGAGGGAAAGGAGTGGGTTGGCATGCCAGCTCTATACTTCTTCAGCTCTATACTTCCTTCCCTGGGTGTGGAGGGGCATCAGGAGAGGGTCTGTGGTGCTGAGAAATCAGGTTGTGAGTTATCCTAAGTCAGCCAGGCAGCTGCTGGCAGATAAGGAGGCAGATCACAGGTGGGTTTTTAAAGAGCTGCACTATGGTGGAGGGCCAACTTTATACTGCCTGGAAACTCTGGATGCCAGAGTCAGGCACCAGGGCTTCTAGGCTTCCTTTTCCTATTAAGGTAGAATAAAAAGGCACAGCAAATGTTATTACTGATATGTATATTTTATATATATATTGTTCTTTTTAATGCTGCCGACTGCATTGGGAGCCTTTTGCAGGGAAGCAGACAACAGAGCTAAAGAAAATCAAATCAAAATCTGCATAGCCAATATGGATGATAAAAGTTCAGCTTTCCTAAGAGCAGCTTTGGGATGCCCATGTATAATTCACAGGGGCTAGCTGCTTGTTACATGCTGATGCATACAACGAATGCCCTCAGGTCTTTAAAAAAATAAAACAAAAGCCATGTGAATGTGATTCATGGAGAGCAGAAGAGGGATACATAACCCTGTCACAGTCCAACCCACACAGCATAGCAAAGTGGTTAGAAAACTGGACCAGAATTTGTGAAACCTATGTTCAAACCTCCACAGAGCTATGACGCTTGTTGCGTGCATCTTGGGCCAGCCACTAATGCTCAGCTTAACTTGCCTCACAAAGCTGTGGTAAGATTAAAAATACAGATGAGTACTTTGTATACCATCTGGAACTCCCTGGAGGAAAGTGGGATATAAATGGAGCAAATAAAATAGCAATGAATGAAGGCCAGTTAAAGAAAGAAAATGAACACGCAGAAACAAACACAATTAAGTGCCTCCAACCTCCTTTTTCTCTATACAGGCTACTCCTGGTCCCTAACTCTGGCAGGTTAGGGGCCAGAGCACTATCAGAAAACAGAATTGGTTGAAAAGCAGTACGCATGTACTATACTGTAAGGAGCATGAAGGATTCACAGAGGCTCCTCTGGGACTGACACTGTGCACGCTGCTTGCAAAGTCTCTCAGTCAGCTTAGTGATGTTTCCTCCCTCTTGGCTCACTTTCCAAGCAGCACGCATGTGCAAGTGGTTCTAAGCAAGTTTCCACAGGCAAGAAGAACTGATGAAAGATTAGGACCTCTGTCAAATTAATAGAACTTGTCCTTAGTTTCGAAACAGCAAAAGAGCAGGTCACCAGATAACAGAGTGTCAAAAGGTGAAGGTTTCCTGTAATAAAATTTTATCTCCAAAAGCAGATTAGAAAGAGAAATTGTGCAGGTAGACTATTGTATGTGTTAACATATAGTTTGTGTTCCAGAGGCAAACTATATGTTAACTGTTAACACATACAATCACAGGGCTCACTGGTAAAAGTATTTTAGCCAATGTGCTCCATTACTGCCATGCCTCCTACAAAACAGCCAATTTTAGCACACAGCTAAAAGTAAATAAGGGATCCTGTTTCTTCCCCTCCAAAACATACAGTAAAAACAGACTTAGCAGGTGGATAGAGAGATACTTGTATTAATTGGAATAAATAGGCTGGATATAGTAGTCAAGATTCCCAAACAAACTGAAGGAACAGTAAATTTCCAAACAAACTGAAGGAACAGTAATTAAATCTCTATTTCAATTTGATTGTTTGTGTGACTTTTCGTACCAGGAAACAAATCCTGATATTATTGCCAGTTTAAGGCCTTTCTCCTCATCAAGTTTGTAATTCAACCTTATTTCAAGAGTATAGTCTACAAAATGATGGATCATTTTGCAAGAAACACTTCAACAGCAGTGGCATGAACTGTTGCAAAAGTCCTTGTCTTCATCAATATGAGTTTAAAAGTTTCTCACCAAGAAACTCTTGCTCACTTAAATAGAGGCAGCTGTTGTTGTTGTGTGCCTTAAAGTCATTTTCAACTTTTGGCAACCCTAATGTAACCCTAACATGGGTGTTTCTGGGGCTGTGTATGTGATGTGCCCGAGGTCACCTAATGGGTTTCCCATAGCCCAAACCCACTGCCATGGTATTAACAATCCACTAGCCTAAGTGTGCTTTCTTCGCCTCCTTTGCCAGCGCCACAAAAAATTATCTGAAGGATTTTCCAGTCACCTAGAGAAAATTCTATGGGGCCATGGGATCAACACGTAGTATTGGCAACTGAAGGAGCAGAACAATTGATCTAAATTCCAGTCAGTCCAGGAACTGTTTTGAGAATGGAGGGAACAAGAAACTCATAGCCTTTGCTGATTATATTTTTCATTTCAAGCTCCGGCCAGACAACATTAGATGACACATGTCTGAAATGGTCATTAAAATAGACTGTTTCAGCTTTGCTCATTATTCATGAAACAGAAATGCTGAGTTATTACTGAGCGCATATTTCATTAGGAGAGAGTAGCTTGCAGTATTGCTTGGCATAAGAATGGATCTGCTCCTTCAGGTAGTCTAAGTGCATGAGTGTACCCAAGAGATTTATTTTGTCCTTATGTTGCTTAGGTTTGTCCTTAGGTTTACACATACCACTCCAGATCCACGTCATTTCCCAAACTGCTTTGCAGACTTCCTTGTTTTCTAGAAATATTTTAAGATGATCATGGGGCAAACCAACAGTGTTCAAGACACACACAACCCTCCACCTCTACTTGATGAAAACTAATTTATTTCACTATATGCAATTGGACACTTTTTCCATTAAAAATCGCCTCAAATTATAAACAATGTAAGACATTAAGCATCCCCAAAATGTTAATACACGTGCCTTTAGGCACTGTCTAGATAATTTTTAAAAATTATTGCAAAGCTTGTTCTCGACAAAAATTACACACAAAAGAAGTGCAACATAAATTGCACTCTAAACTGCAGGCACATTAGACATTTTATTTCATGCCTAATTCACTTTACAATCCACTCATAACAGCAAAGGGCCTTTTGTGTGTCCCATCACATTATAAGGTTAGGATGGTGAGTACATCTCACATGTCTTTCTCAGTAATAGCATCCTGGCTGTGGAACTCCCTCCCAAGGGAGGTGAGGCTGGCTCCATCCCTTCTCTGTTTCCAGTGAGCAGAAACCCATGCAATTTTGCTTGGCCTTCAGTTCTTAAAATCAAGGTTGTCTCCAATGGTTGTTGTTTTAGCTGTTTAACTGTTTTTTCTCTGCAGTTTTAAAGAGGAGTTTTAGTTTAAATTTTTTTCAGTAATGTATTTCATGTTTTAAGCATTTGTACCCATTGTACATCTTCTCAGGGGCTCTGGTATGTTGAAAGGCAATAAATAAATGCTATAAATAAACAAGCAACCAGGGAGGCTGCTGAACTCCTGAACCAGTGTTTAGAGGTGGTTCTGGGGTAAATCAAGGTGAACAGCCTGAAAATCTATAGAAGACAGAGATACTGTGGATTGGGAAACAAACTGCTCTGGATGGAGCTATGCAAGCATTACTAGACTGCTTGTTCTTGGGCTTCAGGCTCAGGCAACCATGCAGTTCCTATAAAGGAACCACTTCATAGTGTGGAAATTTTTCTGGCCTATGTGTTTACAGAAGTTAAAAGTTGCTGCAGTAGCCAGGAGAGGTTTTTTTTTTTTAACAGCTTAAATTGATATATTAGCTGTCACATTACCTTCGGAGGGTTACCAAGGGCTACAGACACTCAAACTAGAGTAGTGTATTTGAAGGATTCATGTGTACAGTCAGCCATACACTTTTGCAAGGGTTAGGGGTATAAGACCCCTGTGGAAGTAGAAAAATCATGAATATCTCCCTCCCTGCCCAAGTGAGGGAATGTACACATGCACCCTCCCTCCTTCCCATTTCCCCTGTCTCACCCCCTTCCTCCAGCCTAGGAGTGAGTGCATGAGGGAATGTACCTACCCTCCTCACAGGAGAATGCACATGCCCTCCCTCCTCCTGCTCTCGTTAAATTCCCTTCTTCCCATCTAAGTGAGTTAATGAGTGAGGAAAGGAACCCATGAGCCCATCCTCCCCTGCCTGTGTGTATGAGTGTGCAAGGAAAGCAGAAGCGGCAGCAAATAATCCACAAATAATCAAATCTGCATAGTTCAAACCTACAAAAGTGGGGGGACAACTGTATAACCCTATGCTTATGTTGATGTCTGCTTGGAGGATGGATGGATGAGCCCAACTGTAAAAACGATCAGCCTGGAACGCCGGCCTCATGACTAACTCCAATTACTAACCCCAACTACAGTAGACCCATTGAACAGATCAGTCTATTTAAAAATTGTTTTAGGAAGGAAAGAAGGATCAAATCAACAGCAGGAACTGGATCACCTAGTTGTGGAGTACAAGGAAGATGCATTTTAGCAACCCAATAGCCACAGTCTGCACAATCTATATTTCAATTCCAGCTAACACACAGGTCACATGCTTCAAAAGGATGAGGAGAGATATGATCTTATTTAATCTGAGTGGCAGTTGGTCCCCTATAATGAGATAAGAAACAGATATCCTAGCACCTAGAGAAAATACGTATATACACACATGCATATATGCACACAGTCCAAGGGCTATTAATTTTATACAAGTTAGTGGACACTTTGACTATTTTATTTACTACAATAAATTATAATAGATACAACCACCTGGGTTGAAAATAGCATCTTTCCGATTTGCAAGAAAGATGTTTAAAATGATCAGTAAGTTTACTGGTTGGTCAGCCTATTGAGATATCAAAAGTTTACTCATGATATCTACTTCAAAAAGTATTCAAATTGCACTGTAGTAGACCACAAGCTGAAAATGAGTCAGCCATGTGATGTGGCAGCTCAAAAAGCCAATGCAATCCTGGGCTGTGTCAATAGGAGTATAGCGTCTAGGTGAAGGGAAGTGATAGTACCACTCTATTTTGCTTTAATCAAACCCCATCTGGAATACTGTGTCCAGTTCTGGGCACCACAGTTCAGGAGTACTGACAAGCTGGATACTCTGGATACTGTTCCAGAGGAGGGCAACCAAAATGGTAGGAGGCCTGGAAACCATGCCCTATGAAGAGTGGCTTAGTGTGCTGGCTATGTTTAGCCTGGAGAAGAGAAGGTTAAGAGGCAACATGGTAGCTATGTTTAAATATTGGAAGGGATGTCATACGGAGGATGGAGCAAGCCTATTTTCTGCTGCTCCAGAGACTAGGACATGGAGCGCAGTACAGTTGGTTCTCCACATTCATGGATTCTGTATCCATGGATTCAACCAACCATGGCTTCAAAATATTAAAAAAATCCAAAAAACAAACTTTGATTTTGCCATTTTATATAAGAGATGCCATTTTACTACACCATTGTACATAATGGAATTTGAGCACCCATGAATTCCGATATCCACAGGGGGTCCTGGAACCAAACTCTAACAGATATCAAGGGCCCACTGTATATGCTAAAATGCAATTGGTGGTCTCAGTCTCAACTAAGTAACCTCTCTTTAGGTTACCACAATGCATGCTTCAAAGGTCTTTCAGAAGCTGCAGCAAATTCACACTACTTATGACAAGGTTGGAGAGAACAAGACATGACAATTATGATTCAACTACAGACAATGCCTGTTTGCTTCCAAGATACAATTTAATGTGCTCCTTTTGCCTCTGAATACCTTAAATGGTTTGATGCTTGCACACCTAAGGGACAGCTTAAATCCTGTTTGTTTATACCACATTCCCTGAGGCCAGCTGACAAGGCTCTGTAATGTGTCCTGCATTTTACAGAATTTGCAAGGAAACAGAACAAGGATTTTTCCACAATGGAACCCACCCAGGAGATGTTTCTGTGGTATCTTCTTTATCGTGTAACTGATAGAAACAGCTGTGCTGATTCTGAAGCCATTTCCCCCTGGTTAACTGACTAGAATTGGCCTTTCAAGAATTAGTGGCATTGCTGTCTTTGTAGTCCTTTTAGCTTTAGGATTCTTTATAATGATTTGGTTTTATGCTTTATTATTTTAGATTTGTTTGAGAACTTTTCAGGGTGAAAATGAAGTTTATCTAATGCAACAAACAAAGCTAGAATTTTCCACACAGAACTGGCATGACAATGTTTAGTAGAAAGTTAGCACCTTCTTTAACTTTGTAATAATATTTAAAAACTCCAGTGCTGTTCTTTTACACAGGGTGGCATCACATGAGTCCAATTCAGATCCAGATCAGAAGATTAAATATTTTTACAAGGTGATTTTAAGCCGGAGTACGCAACTAGGACCTTCCAGATTGTGCTGGGCTGCAGCTCCCATGATTTCTCACTATCAGCTATATTCGCCAGGACTAGTAGTAGTGACAGCCCAACAACATCAGGGGCCACAGTTGCTCACCTCTGATTTAAGCTTAATAAAAATTTAAGTTCTTTACTCTTATTCACCGCACAAGAGGAAAAACAAAATCAAAATACAGTCGGCTCTCCACATCTGCAAGTTACCTTTCACGGATTTGATTATCTGCGAGTTTCTCCAACCCCTGCCCCCTCACTATAAGTGCTTCTTTTCAAGGGGAATCTTCCCTCGCAGAGGCTCCAGTCAGGCTACACAGTCCTTTAAAAACCCACCTCTGGTCCTCCTCCTCCATCAGCTGCTACCTGGCCAGCTAAGGATGGATCCCAGCCCAATTTTTCGGCACCATGAACATCCTCCCAATGCCCCCTAGACACCCAGGAAGGAATGGATGAGAGAGGAAGCACAGAGCCACCATGTTGGCCCACCCCATTTCCCTCTTCTTTCCCTGACTTGGTTTGGACCCTGGGTGCCTGCTCTTGCCAAGATGTCACAGCTTCCTTCCAGCAGATACACACACATTTTGATATTTGTGATTTTTCTACTTTTGTAGGGATTCTTCATCCCTAACCCTACAGAATGCAGAGGCAGACTGTCCACACCCCTCTGTGAAAACCATAGTTCAATTTTAGCTTAGCAAAACATTTAACATGACAATAAATCCAACTATTATCCTTTGAATCAACCCATTAGCATGCTTCAGATTTTCTTTATGACAATATGTTAACAATACAAAACAATATTGTTTTTTCTGACCACCACCTACTGTGACAATATTCCAGACATCCTCAGCTTCTTAGAAATTCTGTATTCAACAATTGTAAGGTTTTTAAACTATCTTTATTTTATTCATTTATACTACCCATTCTTACAGTTTATAATATTTAAAGTAACATTTGTGGGTTAAATGCATCAGCATCTGTTCTTATTTACACAAATAGTTATTCAAATTGTTAACCAATCCTCAGAGGCTGATTCATAACCATGCACTATTATTAACTACTAGAGAACAGAAGTCATACCTTGTGTTGTTCAATTGCATCTATCCACTGTTGTCTGTGATCTGGATCCTGAGCCCGTAGGTACCAAACACTGTCATTTACACTAATATCAAATCTACACTCATCAAAATCATGGGGCTGTGAAAGGAAGAAAGACAACAGTTAGGAAAATTGGAACTAAATACGAAGGAAATATACTTCAATAAACAAGGAAATATATATCATATTGAGAAGGTTTTTTAAAAGCATGTGCAAATATTATATCCATTGTAACTTTACACCCAAACATATATTTCAAGAATTTGTCATTTAAGAGGCTGGGCTGATTTACCTGCTTAGCTTTAACAAAGTTGTAGATTTAATGTGAATACATCACTCACAAAACCAAAATCACATTAATTAACCCTGATCTCTGCTCCATTTTCTTCAACATATTTTGTAAAAATACATATAAAACTGTCTCATATCAAGTCACATTGTTAATGTGCCCAGCCTAGTACTGCCTGCTCTGATGGGCAGTAGCTTTTGAGCTTCCAAGCAGAGGTCGTTCTTATCTCCTACTACCTGTCTCATTAAAAACCCTAGAAATGATTGGGATTAAATTCAAAATGCAAAGCCATGTGATCCAATACTGCAACATTGCCTTTCTACAGTTAAAATTTCCATAAACCAGGCTACCAATGCTAGGCCTAAAAAAAAAGTTTAAGTTAAATAAGAAATATCACATCCACATTGGTTACAATACTATATCAAGGCAATATAACCAGAATACCTTTGTCTGAAAGCTGTTACCAACGTATAGCAACTGTCAAATAATGCTAAGGAATACAATTCCCATAATTCCACACCATTTCTACACTACTAAGGACTGATGGGAATTGTAGGTTCCTGACCAGATCACATGACTATGAGCCAGAGAGGAAACAGGAGCCAAGTCTTGCATGGTCTGTTACTTTAAAATATTCTCAAGTGCATGGTTGCTTAAGACTAACTAGTGAGGGTATCTACAACCACAAAGAAAAGTTTGAGAATGAGCACATGTGGGCTTTCAGATGGATTATTGGGAAAAACTAGGAATAAACTAATTGGACAGAGCAGTGGAGGAAAGGAGGTTGAACGATCCTGTTAGAATGGACTACAATGGTAGCTTATATTCCTTCTAATTCATGAAAACTCCTGGAAGCACTGCAGGACAGGAGAGGGTCCTGCTGCAGCATATCTTGCAGGCAAACATTTGACAATGGCTTCATAAAGGGCAACACTTTCACTTGTCATATTTCACATTTCTATACAATTGACCTACACTTACCTTGAAAGATGAGGCTACAATATTATAAAAATCTTTCACAAGGTCAGATGAAATGCTCTCATCCCTGACATACTTCCCTAGAATTATATTTATTGCTACTTAGTGGGTTCCTGTTTTTTGTGTATTATAAATGATAGTTAGATCTTTTCAGCCTACCAGGCACTTAACGCTAGGTTGGGTCCAGAGAACTGTAGGCATAAAGATGTTCTTTTACAAAGGGCTTTCAACCTGATTTTAACTAGTTCTTTCCTCTTGTGGCCATTCCCTGACTATTTCTCACTTTCAGAAATGAAAGTGGTGGTTGCAGTACGGGAATACGGGTTTCCCTCAGGCTTTACGCAATCATTAGCTTTCACAATGAGAAAGTCAAATTTCATGAGTCTTTTTACATTGATGTATCTGTGAATTCAGTCTGATGGTTCCATCAGAGCAATATAGGTTCTTTTCAGATGAGGAGCTTACTTGCCCAAAGCAAAAAGTAAAATCAACACTTCAGGTTCATTTTACAGATTAATATGTGAACTGGTTAGAACTTCAAATGCAATTACATTAATATGTTCTACAAAGCAAACTATCAGCATACAGTAGCTTTTTGTTAGTTAGCATGGTGTAGCAGTTTGAGTATTGTACTAGGACAGTGGGAAACCAGTGTTTGAATCCCTTCTTGGCCATGGAAACCCACTGGGTGACGTTAAGCAAATCATATTTTCTCAGCCTCAGGGGAAGCCAAGGGCAAACCCTCTAAAATTCTGCCAAAAAAATCCCATGATAGGTTAGCCTCCATAAGTCAGAAATGACTTGAAGGCACACAACAACAAAGCTTTCTAGATGGGTTCCACTTTCAACCATGCTCTTTAACTCTTATCCCATGCTGAATCTTTGAAGGGGGAGTTCAGCTTGTGACCAGTTAGGTAACATATGTTACTTATGAAAAAGTTTGGCTACTGGAGTAACAGATATCTAGATTTGTGAAAAAGTGACAGAAGTTAAGCACCAATGTAGCAATACTTTGCTTTTTTTTTCCTGAGCAAATTTGTCTGTTAACTAAAGTTTAAAATGCTGTATATTAGCCTGATTATCAGAATTTGGCACATCATAAAAATATAATTACCACAAGTAGTGGTAGAATCCCACTAGTATCAGGATTTTTGTGTCACACATTCTACATCAAACACTTCTGGATGATGGCCATCTAAAGAGTACGCATTTCCACACCTAGCAACAGTTCAGGATATAACAGTTTTAGGTGAATTCAAGATACACGGTTCTTACTGTTTAAAAGATGAGGAGAAATAAAACCTAGGTGGGTCTTATTTTCCTGTACTTAGATTAGGGAAAGATCCTCTTTCACTCTCTCCCTGGCTTTTTGGTGTGCGTGCATACATTTGTGTTCTCATTTACCTTTAAGGAAAAGAATTTGATTTCAAAATATCAATATAATGGAGACAGGCTACTGAACAGCTGCTCCTGCAAGTCTTCTACTTCCATAAATATTGTAAGAAAGCTGGATACTCTGGCAGGATCACAGTTAGTCTCCTGCCAAATCATTATTGCACTGAGAGCTGCAACTAGCAATGCTGTTGAACTGTAGAATTGTTGGTAACAGCAAACAATGCCCAGAGCTTCAACTTCACAATAACTTTTCCCACAGCATGGGCATGTATAGAATAGGAAGAACAATGTTGCAAACTTGTGTTCAGAACTAAGAATATCATATAAAAACTGTAACTGTTGACCTACAAATAAAATGACGTCAGATAAATGTCATCTTACAAAATTTTCAGTGTAGAGGGCACACTCAAAATCCACACTAATCCAAATATTCTCCTCAGCAGTAGCATAACTAAATGGTACGGAGGGAACTGAACACAAAAGGTATTTAACAATCTCATTCTTTGAATTAGATATTTAGCTTTTTACAGTGGAACAAGAAATTGGGTTGGCAATTTATTCCATCAAATTCTTATGTTGCAAAGATTGTCCATCCTTAGACTGTGCCAGGCCTTTCTAGGTAAAGGCCTAAAAAGCAAGCAACTAGGTTGTAAAAGCAGGATGTTATCACTGTAACTCTACATCTTTACAGATTGACAATATTTTCTTATTTAGATCAACAAATAAAATTTGAAGCTGTTGAATTACTGTCAAAGACAAACAGAGAAGTAACTGCTCAACACATCACACAAAATGTTGTAAGAGCTCAAACCAGCACAGCAAAGTCTACTATCAAGCTATTTACTTGAAGCATACTGTTTAACATCCAGCTCCGTCTGAGGAGCCCCAGTGAACACAGTGAAACTTGTTAATTCATACAGTCTTGCTTCCTACTTTTTCTCAAACTTATTATACATGTTTTTATTTCACCATTCAATCAGTTACCACTGAATAATTATGATCAAAGGAAGTAGAACAGCCCAGTGCTCAAGAAAGGCAATACTGCCAGTGCTCATACTGTTCACTGTTTCCTGGGTTTTGACAGTCTACTGTCAAGTTTAATAACTAATCGCTCGGTTTCCTTACCCTACCCAAGGAATGCATTATGACACTGTATTTCCTCTAACTATTTTGCCACTTCTGATGTTGTATTCTTTGGAAGCTGGTAGCTTTGCACAGTGGCTTACCAGTGCTGTGGGGAAAAAGTTCTGCCACGCAGATTAATCACTAATTTCCTGTTGAATCAGCAATAAAAACAGCAGGCATATTGTCAAGAGTTTTACTTCATATTCAAATGTAATCATAGCTGTTCTTCAGAGGGTATTTTACGGGCTTTGCACATGGCTGAATTGTTTCACTTTTTCTATTCTGCCTGCAATATGGTTTCCAAAAAAGTAAACAAATCATTTTTATTAAAGTCCAGAAATCCTAGAAGTGACAGATTACTCACAGGCCTATAAAACTGTTGTGTCTATATCAATGTAAATTGAGGGTATCAGCTGAGTAAGGACTAGAAGTTTATAAAAGACTGAACTAAGAAAGTGATTTTGCTGAGCATGATTCACCTTACTATATTTAAAAAGAGACAGTGAGCAGTGGTAGAACTGCACATTTATTTTCAGTTCTGATCTGTTTCATGTGACCCTTCTGAGACATCTAGAGCCACCTCCCCACATGTAATATTTTGTTTTAGAAGGAAAACATCAATTTTGACAAAACAAGAATTTCAGATTTTTCCCCAGAGAGAGCACTTGAGAAACCTGCTCTAACCACTAAATAGACAGATAGATAGTGCTAAGGATTTTTCTGAGCAATGAATCTGATCACATACAAGTCTTCTAGAAAGATTCTTTATTCTAGCAGTGCTTTTGCTTTGGGAATAATTTTCTAGTGGCTGCACAGAAGAGGAGATTATCTTTGCCAATTCCCTTTTCCAGCTAAAGTTCTCTATGTTCTCTATGTATTTCCCCTGTCCTGGAGCACTGGAGACAGTGGGGGAATTGTTGCTAGGATCTGTAAGGGAGGAGGAACTGAAAAAAATGCCTCCTGTAGGAACATTCTGAGCAAAACTCAGCCCAGGAACACTCTGCCCAATACAATCCCACTGATTTTATGTATAGTGATACATCTGAATCCTAACATAGTTGGCAAATACTACAGCAAAGTGCAACGAGTTCCTTCCACTTTCACACAAGTAATTTAGCAAACCATAACATGCATGTTACATCTCTCAATGGAAGACTCAGCAGAAGAGATGGTAAATACTAATGCTGAAATGAAAACCATTGAGTCAAGCCATAAAATTCCAAGCTAACGTTCAACCACAATGACAATGAAGAACAAAAGTTAGCTACCCAAACCCTACACTCACATAAGGCAACACAACACGAATTTGAGGTGGGAAATTACTACTACAGAGTGTTAGTGTTTGTAAATTTATATATTCTATGTGACATAATCATGCTCCTGGGTTTAAATATATATAACTCAAGGCAATACACATTGAGATTCCCAGCAGATACTCCATGCAAACATTTATGAAACACAATCTGCTTCACCACATGAAGGTTGCTGCATCACTTGCCTTCTGATGATAATCTTGGCTTTCTTGTATATACACCAGTGCACATAAAATGAAGACCAGTAAAAATACAGTTATTCTTAGCTACAAATGATTTCCACACAGTTAAGTAGCAACCTTCCCATATTTGATAACCTACTTCTCCACTACATACTGCTGTCCAGTATAGGCTATTATATTGTTAGTATTCTGTCATTTATGCTTTTGTTTGAGATTTCTTTACTGGGTTTTTTCCTCCTTTTTCCCACTGGCCAGGGATCCAGAAAGATTTCTGTACAAAGTGTTTGTGTGTACACAAAGAAGCACTGAAGGGAATGGTGCTCCAAAAGTCTCATCAATAAGGCAAGAGGGAGTTGACTGATAAGCTTCCTTGATAAAAAGACAGTCCATGTGGTGACTAAGAAACTAAGTTAACAATGAGGCAATATGCAGTCACAGATTTATACTGCCAAACATCTACTGAAGGAAATGACTTTCAGCTATATTACAGCAATAAACATGCAGCTGACACTTTTTGGTTATGGTATTTCCATTTTACATCCCTGTGTGTGGGGAAATCTGAACTCACAATATTCAATAGAGCAGAGCCTTCCAAACTGCGCGTCATGGCACATTAGTGTGTCGGCTGCAGTGTGTAGGTGTGTCACATGAATGTAACGGGTGGAGGGGCTGCCTCTCCCACTGCCATGGTGGGCCAAGCCTGGGTGAAGGGGCTTCCTCTGCCGCTGTTATCTAAGGAAGATCCCAGCAAGGGCAGTGGCAGTGGTGGCAGGCCAGGTCCGTGTAGAGGGGCTGCCTCTGCTGCTGCCCTGGGCTGAGAAAGACCCTGGCAAGGGCAGTGGTGGACCAAGCTCAGGTGGAGAGGCTGCCTCCACTTACTGAATTACTGTGTCATGAAGTGATGCATGTCTAAAAAGTGTGTCACCAACATGAAAAGTTTGGAAAGCTCTGCAATAGAGCTTTGCATTTACATTTCTAAGAATAAACAAAGTCTTAAATCTGTGATTAAATACAGAGTGTTGTATTCAGGGCTCCAAAGTTTGTTCTGCCACACTTGGTCTACCTTTGGTCATTTGGCAGGAATGCCACAAGTGGGTGGGGGAAGAATCACTCTAACAATTATTCAGCTATCCTTCTCCTCAGCAAAAAGGCTGTGAGTAGTATGATTGCTACACTGCTGAAGCAATCAGAATGTGTTGGCCATTAAGGTCAAACCAGGAAGGGCCAAACCCAGATGATTAAGGGAGAGGAGAGTTCTACTTGTTGCCATTCAGCCGAGGTGACCTGAGTATTTTGTACAGACAAACCTAGATGGGAAACATCTGTGAGGAGCTGGGGGAAGCAGGGCATCCTTACTGCTTCTTGACTAATGTACCCTAAACATACACCAGCCTCCTTACATTTCTTTCCACAGGGTGTTGGTCACTCAAACCAGCAAAGACAGAGGCAAATGGACATATGTGGCTTTCTGAAAAGGCCAGTTAAAAATGACACTTTTGATCAAAGCAAGATAGCTTAGAGAACATCCACTCAGTGTGGTCCACTCTGAGAATTTTATTCCTCTCCTAGTTTTAATGAGAGAAAGGGGTAATTATTAATTTTTAAAACTATTCCTTACTGTTCATTCTCAATATACTCACCTCTCTACATAAGACATGCTCAAATTCCTTCACATTTTATCAGTGTACACCGACCAGTAAGACCTCACTCACCACGATGCCACATAAGCTGTTCTTGAGCAATCTGCATATGCAGCTTCTTGGTAGTTTTGCTGATAAAGTGGGCAGAATAGCAAAGACACTGATGCTGAAACATTAGTGAACATGAACAGCCAGTGGTAGTAAAGAATGCTCTGTTTAGGGCAAGATTGCCACATCCTTAAGATGGCTAATTAATCTGTTTGGCCGCTCCAAGAACATTTTCTGTGGTAGTGCCACAATGCTGGAACACTCAAAAATACATTGTTCTAACTGTATGCTGCTCTCAAATTTCACAATACAGGGACAGAGAGAAGTAGTAAGTGGGAATATATATATATATAAAAGAAAGAACTACATTCCAATCTGGTACCACCTTAAGACATTTTAAAAACCTCTCAAGGCACCTTAAATCATGTTGCTTCTGTCTGCTTTGTGTGTGTTTTTTTGTTTCATCTGCCTCTTATTTATTTTATTTGAGTGTGTGTTCTGTTGAATTTTATTTTGCTGCAGTCTAAACACTGTCCTGTAATACATTTGAATGGAGGACAATATCAAAAATACATTAACAGTTCCAACACCCCTTCCTAATTTTCATGGCTTCAAAATTTCCCCTCCTATCTCTCTAGCTTTTCTGGTTCCAGCACAATTCACAAAACAATTAATAAAAAAAACTGAACAAACTATTAGTTTAGTGAAAGAAGTAGCTTCTCTTTAAAAAAACATTTACCTTTGTTTGATATAGCCCACCAGTAAATGGTGACACCTTTAAGATTTGCTGCTTTGAGGTGCAGGGCCACCAGGAAGCAGAGATTTCTGACTGAGCTGGTTTTGCTTGCATCTCATAAGAATTGTGATAAGGTGGCTCCTGACTGAGATCCTTCACTGTGGCTCACTAGGAAGCCATTTCCTTAAGCTACCAGGAGTTATTTTTAAGGCCGCATTTCCCCACCCTCCATGCCTTTGCTAAGCTCTCACCTCTCAGGGAGGGAATGGCAGGGAGCGAATTGATCACATGTTTTGATTATCGACATTTATGGAAAATAAACCACAAATGCTGTAGCAAATACAATATTGAACCCAAAATGTAAAAGACAGAGCATCTCACTGAAGAGGAAGATATTTTGTGGTAAATAAAAAATTTAGATAGTCACACATTCATATAAAGCACTGGGCAGCATATATGAATACCAAGTTAGGCAATAGTGCTGACCTCTAAATAAGAACTAATCTGTGAAACTGTAGATCATATCGAATGAACAAATTTAACCCTATACATGTTTGAAGAAAAACGCATCTTCAAAAGCACTGCACTGATTCCAAAAGAGAAATTTTTTCATGAGTTCACACTCTCCATTTCCCCTTCCCAAGTTTCTTAGAAACATGGAAAAACATTTCTTCCTGAATGTTTCCAGAGTTTTTTTCTCTTGGGCTTTTTCAGCTCTAAACAGATTATGGGGAAGGAAAAGACAGTCAACTCAGTCCTTGCACTGAAAAATCTCAAATTAAGCTGATCCTGTACAGAAAAGTCATATCCACCTGTGCAAATCCAGGCTACATCTGACATGAAATGTGATCCTTTTGTCATATTCCCCAAGATCTGCGCTGAAGGATACTGTTAAATCGTCACACTAGACAAAGTGGCAGAGGAATATTCTTGCCAACACTGTCCATCCTGCTGTTGGTTGGCTAACAATATTCTCTGAATGCTGCATGTGTATTATACAGCAAAATTTGTGTGCAATGTAACACTGTATGTAATATAACCATGGTATATGTGATTCTTCACGTTAGTTCTGTTATCCTGACCTATCTTCTTACTGAACTTTTGGTTTTCACATTGTTTTCTGACATAACAGAGTCTAGATTGGTATGAATCTTCCATTGGTCATGAGACTAGGTAGCCCCTAAGACTATGGCCATTTCCACACTAGCCTGTTATAGTGTGATGATTCCACTTTCAACATCCTCTGGAATTGTGTGGAAATGGCCTATGCCCCTTCACCATCTCCCACATGCATAGCAGGGCTCCTATTTTCACTTGGGTAAAAACGGAGGCTATATAAAGAGCAACATGTTAATCACCAGAGTATGTGTTACATTTTGGTAAAATAGCAGGAAGTTTAGGACATTATCAAAATTAAGGTTAACTTTAATTTTAAAATCTGTGATAGGGAGAGAAAGAAATGCAGGACCAGTTGGCAAAGCAAGATCGGAAAAATTGAGGGGAGAATATGCGAAGATAGTGAATAAAATGGATCAAAACTTTGGTGAAGCCCTGCCTCAATCAATTTGGCATGAGAAGTTAACTCACAGGTAGTGGATTGCTCCTTCAGCCTACCTGAGAATGTTGGTGTACACACATATTTAAAATGTTCAAGCAATTGTTTTCCACCTAAAATTTGCAGAATGAGAAAATTCAGCAAAGGAAGTCTTTGCTCTAAAAAGATGTGCAATGCAACATTTAGTGTGTTTATACAGAAGCTTTACCATTTCCCCTTACATTTCCTCTGAGGTTCCACCATGACTTCCAGACAATAGTTGCCAAGATTTCTTTTAATAACTCAGAGAACAAAAAACAAAACAGGAGATCAGGAAAGGAAATAAGAAACTCTACATTTGTTCACAACCAAAGTATTTACAAGTCTCCAAAAAGGTGGTTTTACTCAGCAATTTATGAAGTTCCATAAATGGCTTAGTTTCACAAGGGTTTTAAGAGCCATATCTGTTACGAGAACAGTGGCATGTCAAAGTATTATTGTAAGAACATGGCATGCAGGCATCCTCATTTTTTTTAAGTGTAGCTTACTCTAAAATCCAGCCAAAAGTTAGGTAAACTTACATTCATTGAGTACAATTACGCTAAAATCTGTTGCATTTAAACTTTGTCATTTCACAGAATTACATCAACAGAACAAAGGGGCATCGGTTTGGCTCCTGACTTTGGGGTTTTAGAAACTTAAATTTATTTTATTTGTTTCATAACTACATAATGAATTTGCAGCAATGTTGTTCTTAATTTCTTGACAGTGTACTACAACAGCTTTCTCATGTAGCATCCTGAATGACAAACCTGATCAGATAAACTGGTATCACATACAGTTTTTATGGAAGTGACAGAAGACCAATAGAAGCTATTCAGTGACAGTTGAGAGAATGAAAGATGTATTCCAACTTCTTTCAAGGAAGTAGAAAATGAAGCCTGAGAGGATACTATGTAGCTTTCCAGGTGCTGCTGGCCTGTAATTCCTATCATTCCTTACAATTGGCTATGAAGGCTAGGACTGATGTGAGCTGCAGTCTAACATATAGGGGCCATACATATTCTGTTCTTGCACTGGAAAGATAAAGTGGCAAGACATCCCTCCACTATTTTTCTCCTTTAAGAATGTAGGTAGCTTCTTGCACTTTGACAAAAGAAGCATCACATATTTAGCATAGAGACTTCAGTTAGTTTAGTAGTTCCACCTCCTAAGGGAGCACTGGGAACATCTACACAGGGTCAAGGATGTCCAACTGAATTTTGAGGACCCACACATAAGTACAGTTTCAAATTTTGATGGAAATTGTTAATGAAATCAATTTAAGAACAAGGCTAAAATGCACCATTGTTTAATTAATTTAAGAGAAGACAACAACAAATGGGGCAACAGATATTTAGTACTTAGAATTCCATGAATGACAGCCATCTTCCTATAAAAACCATGTGCTTATCTGCAGGATTTCTCTTCTGCCTTTTCATAACAATGTACATTACAACACATCTAGAAAATTAATACATTAAAACTAAACCACAGCAAAGCAAGCTCAATGTTAAGCAAAATGCTTGCCTTAAAAAGGTATCTCAACCAGGAAGTGGACAAATCAAGATCGTCTGCTCATACCCCACTTGGAGGGCTGTCAGAACACACAGAATGGAACACCGATATGATGACTACTGGCACACAGCATCTTAAAAAGGATGCCTCGTTTACTCAGAACTATTGTTTTACTTGCTAGTAGCTACACATAGATATAAGTCAGTTAAGACTGACAGATCAAGTAAAACTTCCTTAATTAGAGAAGATCTTTATTTAAAACTGATGCATCTGTTGTATGGATAATGGCTTTAGATATTTAGGATGAAGATGCTTCTATCTCTATCCTCAAACACCACAAATTTTTACAGATTCATATTGTATATGAGTCAGAAGGCCTGAATGATCTAATAGATAGTAAAGCAAACTAATGAAACATTAAGTAAAGATCCACTTCCACTTCCCAAACACAGTTTAACTCCTCAAAGTAGTGTTCCTCTTCAATTTTTTCCCATATGAATTCTACTTTCTTTATAAACTGTAACTCTATTACTATATCTTTATAAAAAAAAATGTTGGGCATCATATACTGCTTATCTCCTTCCATTTCTAACTAAAACGTTTATTCTTAAAATATATTAAGAACTAGAAACAAAAGCAGCACCACCACCATGCAGCATTCATCTAGCACAGAATTTGATCAAACATCGAATTTTAAAAAATGGCTAGACAGTTGCAATCTTCCAAAGTTCTCCTACTTTTCCTCCCTAAAAAGGCAATTCTTTACTTCATCATAACAGTAAAAACTGTTTGGTAGCATCTTGTCTTCCCTTTTGATTTAATAAAAATAATAAATACAGGAAAGGCTGGGTTCAGATTTAGGTATGTGTAACTGGGTTGATAGATAGAAACCTCTCTTGCTTCCCAAGCAAGCCCCCAGAACATTCTATAGACTCTCAGGGCACCCTACTGAATTGGGTGGGGACAGGCAGGATTTCCTCTTGGTCTAAATTGGGTTGACGGGCTTTACAATAATGGAAAACAGTTCCTGGACCCAACCAAAGAGCTACAGAAGGAATGAGCACAGAAAGGCTATCAGTTGAAGGGGAGATGACACTGTCCGGTGCTGCCATGTTGACTTGGCAACAGAAAAAAAAAATCACAGGAACATGGACAGAAACATGGTTACTTTCTAAGTCATTATTAGTGGCTTCCATTGCAAAGCAGCACTGGCATTCAAAGTAACATGACCAGAAGGCACATGATTTCTCTCTGATATATCAGCAGATATATCTGTTTGACAGCACCCATGCTCTAGTGATGGTCTCATGATGCCATTGGTAATGAATGAATCAGGCCTCAGATGCCTTCACCAAATACTTCTTAAAACATTGGGGCAGAGGGGAATTAGCCACAATCAGGCCAGGCTCAAAAGACTTGATATACATATTAGAAATACTGATGTACGTTATTCTTGATACACATATTGCTCTTGGTATTGCTTTTGGTTTTCTGAACAAGTTTTGGCTGTCAAGGACACAAGTAACTTTTAAGCAGTAACAGCATGTTTGTAATAGTGGGAAATACAACACTAGAGGAAAAGTCTTTGTGAATTTGAGCTGAACCATATCCTCCAAGAATTACTGTGCAACTGCTTTTACTGTACAACAAAATGATGTTCTACTTCACCGTGGCCATTTAAAATCTTCATTGTTCTTATTCAAGGCTTTCTCAGTTGTACTGTTTGAAACCTATTTCCAGACAATAGCATCTGAAAAACTGGCATAACAAGGTAAGAAACTTTAAACAACTTACTGTAATGACAGCTTTACTCAAACAGATTGAGCCCCTGCAGCCATATTCTGTTTCATCTTCAGACTTGTAGTAACTTAGAGTGTTGTTCTTCAAGACCACCCAACGGTCCTGCCATCCATGGATGTAGTTGGTCCACTAGAAAAAAACAAACACATACATTTCAAACAAACAAGTTCTAAGATTACGAGCACTGCATTTGAATAATGAAGTATGTGAACAGTTTTATTTGCTCTTGTTAATACTTTTTCATTAAAAAGATAACAAACCTTTTTATTATAGTAAAAGATTGCCCATATTTAGTCCTTTGAATCAGAAGATTTCCCACACTCTAACTGGCATCCGGTTAGGGGCTGATGAATGCAGGGCCAAAAAGTCACCACTGTGTGATGGATGTATTCTGCTGATAGTGGTTGATGTGGAGTTATGCAGATAGGATGTTCCTCTGTGCCTCGTCTTTGCAAGTTGCAACTGCATGTTGTAATTGTACAATGCATATTACAAATCCCTATATTGTGTACTGCAGTTGCACCACATATATATTGCAACATATATGCTGCATATATATATATATATATACACACACATACACGTGCGCACACACACCACACACCACACATATACACATTGTGTATATGTGTGGTGTGTGTGTGTGTGTGTGTAATATATTGGCATCGTGATTGTGCATGGCACAACAGCATCTAGTAATTTGACATGTGTTGTGCAAATGCTGTCATTACGCATGAGGTTGCCTAGCACTCACCTGGCATATCTCTGTGTGCAGATATTTACCCTATGTTGAGAGGATGTTGGATTGCAGATATTTATTTTAAAAAATCTGATACAGACAGCAAAACATTCAGGAGATTTTGGAGAAAGTGCCAATATTAAATGACAATATTAAAGGAACAAGTACATGGAATGTTAAGACCTAAAGAGAGAAATGCATAACAGTTCTAAGCAGGTCTATTAGTGAACATTATCAACTCAGAGATAGTATATCTACTACACTGACATTGAATTCCAGATAATTATGCCACATAATACATCATTACCAAGTAGAAACTCTGGACAGACACACAGCTCATTTCTGTAAATTAATGCTGCTTTTTAATAGTCCACTGTTGCAGGCTCAGAACGAAGGTCTTAAGGCAAATATCTTAATAACTACATGCTAGGACCTAGACCAGAATTTCAACCAGTGTTCCTCAGAACCTTAGGATTCCATAAAAGATCATGATTGAAAAAAAAAAACATGAACGTTTGAGTTACAGGTATAATAATTTTATGTAGGGGTTCCCTGAAACTTGAAAATTATTTCAAGGGTTCTTCCAGGATAAAGAGGTTGAAAAAGACTGGTCTAAACTGAAGTCAGTACATGGTAGATCAGGATCTACTAATATATTTCTGCATGATTACAAGAATTTCTCACTCCTAATTGCATAATAATAGCAACAACTAAAATACCTCCCTATTGCAATGGAAAAAATGTAGGAGGGGAGGTAAAAAGGAATGGATTTTTATATGAAGCAACTTGTGGATTTGCTTCTGGTACTAGTTACATATTTGTGAGCTGAGCATATATGGTCAGAAGCACTAATGTGACTTAATTCTCTCCAGCTCAGTCAACATTTTGACCCTGGATTCAGTTGGTAAATTTGAGTTATAGTTAACAACACAAAACACCCCAAATAACAAAGTAGATCTCACAAGCATGGCACGCCAACATCTAGACTATTTTTTTCCATATATAAATCTCCTCTAATCTGTCAGGTTAAGGACCACACTGCATCCACTTTTATGAAAATATCTTCAGTCCATTTACAGATACAGAGCAGTTCCCAAGTTTCATATACTTAAGTGATATGATCATGACAATAGTGACAGTGCTTCACTACCACGCTTGCCTGTCTGCCAGGTGGAATTATAAATTACTGCAAACTCCAGAGGCAACAAAATAGCAAAACCACTTCACTTCCTTCCTTTCACCCTACAATAGGCAGGAAAGGACTGATGACTGCACTGCACAGATTGGTCTTGATATTCACAACCAGAATATAGATGGGTAGAGCCATTTGGCTGCCTGAGGCCACCATGATTTCTACTATACCACCAATACTACCTCACTGTGGCTACAACCACTCTGTATCTATTAGTGCATACATCATGAAGTAGTGTAGGGAACTCAATAATACCAGGGTAAATCTTCTTTACACTGAGAAAGGTGTAAGCAAAGAAAATGTTTAATAGACAAAGTGTCAGTCTAGGAGTGAAGCGAATCAGTTTCAAATCACACCCAAAACTTACTAAGTCACCCTGGGCTAGCCAATACCCCTCAGTATCTGACCTACTTTATATGGCAGTAGCGTTACAGAGTACAGGAATTATATATAATCTGAACTGCAATACTTTACTGGGATGCACAGTAAGTCAATTATTCAATTGATTATTAGAAATTCATCTATGCAAGTGAGGAAGTGTTAGCCTGAAACATGAGATCTAGGATTTCCTGAGCGGCAGATACTTTTTCCTTTGACAGAGAAAACCAGCACTGTTTTGCTAAACAAACTAATCAGCTATGTAGTACACAACATTATTTAAATGCCATTGTAGGTATCTGAATACAAAGTTTAAATATAAGAGACCTACCTGGCTAGTGCACGTAATAATTGTGACATGGTCAAGGAAACTGTGATGCAGTAGTCTTTTGAAATTAGGCCAAAGTCCACATGACATCAGGCTGAGGCTTAGAGTGACATAAGTTTTAGAGACAATTGCCTCACTCATGTAATCGCCTTGGAAAGAGTGTCACTTCCTTCAGTTTTGTGAAAGGTTCACAAAAATAGTTCAGTACCTTCCTGGCTAGGAGTAATTGCCTGTGTTCTGAAGGCATGATTGAGAGCATTCTAAGTTTTACTGCTGATCTGGACAGTATGAGAAAAGAAAAGATTCTGGAAAAAAAATCTTGATCACTTACAGTGAAGAGTGATCAGTAGGCATGCTGCCCCTGAGGCTACTGCGGCAGCTCCCTCAAATCTTCACACTCCTCAATGTCCTTTTCCCCCCAAACAAGATGGCCAAGCTGGGGTGTGTGTGTGTGTGTGAGATCTGATTGACCATTTTGGCCTATTTTATGTCTGTGTGAGGTTCTTCCCTTCTCAAAATGGTTTTGGAAAAAAAGAAGCCTTTATATAGGCCTACTTTATGTTTGAAAATGTGGTATAGTAGCCAGTTATATCCCTGAAGGCCTTCGTCATGATGTGTGCATGTTACTGGCTATTTCCTGGCTAAAAAATCTTCTGACAAAAATTTACACACAGAAAATGGGGGCACAGCCCTTTGGGATCCTTTGGGACCTGATGCAACCATCCACCATTAGAAGTTGCCAACCATTATCTATGCTGAGTCATAAGTACATTCCATTTATTTTAGTGAGTTTTACATCCAAAAAATAAGGTGTAGGACAGCAGTTTTAATGTGATGTGAAATAAGTCAAAGGTTTTGTGAGTACAAGAAATTTTTACCTGTGTATGGCAGGAAAAAATCATGAACCAATGCTTGATAAAATAATGTAGTCGTTCATAAGATGCACAGAGAAGTACTATAGATATAAGTCAGTAATAGCTCAAATGTGCTTTGAAGTTGCTTTATTTTTAAAAATCCCCTAGTAAGTTACAGTATACAAACGGTACAATGCCTTTCACAACTTGAAACTGTAACTAAGCCATCATTCCAACACGCTGCAGCAGCAGAAATTTAGAGAGACTGAAGTGTTACAACCAACTTTTTAGAATTAATCTGTGATTGCAGATTTTTCTCACCAGGGTGCTCCTACTACCCACTCCCTTCAGCAGAATGATAGTGTGGTACCTATTTGTATGTTCATGTACTTCTATTATGTAGCAAAAGACCAGTTCAGTGAGTTTTTTTAAAAAGTATTCAAAACTGATTAAGTGAAATAATTAAATCACTAGAAATAATCACTGCCTCTCCCCATACACACACATACATACATATAATTGGAAATACATCCTAGTGCCTCTTCTTTATTGCAGTGTTTAACTCAAAGTGGACAGACTGTGTATGTTATCTACACACACATTCACAGAACAGAGGAACTGGGACCACATGTGGCTCATGGACCACACTTTCCACTCCCCTGGAATAATTAGCTCTCCACCTTTCACTAGACAAAAGGCAAACAAAACTATTCATAACAGAATGGAACCCAACATGAATAGACAAAGCCATAGTTCAGTTCTTGGAATACAAAGTACAATTCTTGTTACCCATTCTTAACAATGCAGTCAAGTGAGAGACTAAAAGGGATAGAAAGAGGAAAGGAAAATAAATCTTGTGGCACCTTCAAGGCTAACTAGCTTTGTGGAATACAGTCTGCTTCTTCACCATCTGAAGAAACGGGCTCTGGTCACAAAAAATTAAGCTGAAATAAATTGGTCATTCTTAAAGGTGCCATAAGACTTTTCCCCCCTTTCATTCTTTTCATACTGAAAGAAAATAAAATGTCACTTTTTAAAAATGATCATTAAGCATATTCATGACAAGAAACTTATGCAAATTATAGGAGGGTAAAACATTTATTATTGTTGTTGTGTGCCTCCAAGTAATTTCTGACTTATGGCGACCCTAAGCTGAACCTACATGGGGTTTTCTGCGGCTCAGAGTCTGTGATGTGCCCAAGGTCACCCAGTGGGTTTCCATGGTTGAGTGGAATCCTGGTCTCCATTGTGGTAGTCCAGTACTCAAATCACTATACTATGTTGGCTCTCTTGGACATTTATTAGGACCATCTAATCATGGTAGGCAACCTGTGGCTCTAAGGCTTCAATCTGATCTCATAAGGACTTATGCGTAATTTCAATTGCCGTTGACAAGTTACAAATTCAGCCCTCTGTGAGATCTGCTCGTTGCCCAACAACCCATTAGGTGGAGAGGGGGGAAAAGTGATAATGAGAATGTGAAAGAAGGAGTTTGCCAACTCTTGGTTCTAATTGCATCCTCTACTGGCTTCATTCACCACAAGAATCTAGATGTATTCTTAGTGAAAACACTAGAAGTATAAAATTGGCCACTGCTTTAAAGTATGACAGTTTAGTTCTGAGGTGTTTTGTTGTTTGTAAACACCTTTCTGTCAATTTCATATTTTTGCATACTAGTAATGAATTCAATTGGATGTCAGTTCCATAATGAACTTCAGCAATGCAGTTCCAACACATTTACAGGCAACAGGCATCAGTACATTTTTGCAATTTCTTCTTTGCATGAGAAAAGTAAATGCTTCTTTGTCACAATGGCATACAGGGTGGAAAAAGAAAATCCTTAAAAACTACTTCAAAACTAAATTTTGTAATAAGCTACATGCATTTTGTAGGCACTTTAGGGTGGAACATCTGGTAGATGCACATGACAATAAGCTGCAATAATGCTGGATATAGAATATAATAATAAAAGCCCAGGATGCTGCTAAGAGAAAATGTTTTGGGTTTTTGTTCTTTAAAAAATACAGTATTGAAAAACAAAAAGTTGCCAACAGCTACACTACACACAGACCCTCTGCACACAGGTTTCTATACCTAACCATGGCAACAGTCTAAACTGACACTGGCTGCCAGCACTACATTTTTCTGTCCAAAGATCAATGCAGGTGAGAACACCCTGTGCTCGAGGCTTAGAACAGAAAGTGGGAATGTGGTTGAGGTTAATAGTCAGAAACAGACTAGAGGGAAGATTACTCTAGACGAGCCGGGAAATCTGTGGCCCTTCTCATGTTATTGAACTCAAATACTTATCAGTCCAAGCCAGCCAGGTTGATGTGAGGGATGATGGGAGTACAGTCAGCCCTCCATATTTGGGGGTTTAACTTTCATGGATTTGATTATTTGCCCGTTTCTCCAACCTCTGCCCCCACACTTCAGTGGCTTCTTTTGCAGGGGGAACCTTCCCTCCCAATGGCTTCAAACAGTCAGCACAGCCCTTTATAAACCCGCCTCTGATCCTCCTCCTCCACCAGCTGCTGCTTGGCCAGCTAAGGATGGCTCATGGCCCAATTTTTCAACACTATTAACCCTCTCCCAATGCTCCAACCCACACCTAAGGAAGCAGACGGGCAAGACAGAGAAAGTACAGGGCTACCATACCAACCTAGCCACTTTCTCTCTCCTTTCCTGACCTCGTTTAGGCCCTGGGTGTCTGTTCTCTCCATCAAGCCTCAGCCCCCTTCCCGCAGACACACATTTTGATATTTGCAATTTTCCTACTTTGCACAGATCTTGTGTCCCTAACTCTAGCAAATGTGGAGGGCTAACTGTAATAGCTTAACATATGGAGAGCCTACAGGTTCCCCAGCTATACAATGGATTCAACTCCATGACCATTTCTAAGGCAGTAACTTACTACAGTAACTGCTGTTGTGATTTCCAAATAGCTAATTATATTAATCTGAAAAGTCATATTACACCAAAAGGATGCATGAACTTTACATCTGTGATGCCTGGACAGATGTTTCATGTAATGATCTCATGATCTGGCCCAGACTCTCCATTTGCAACTACGATAGTCCTTTTTAAAATCCATAAAGGATAACCATGGATTTTGGACTACATATTCCATTTCTCCAGAAATGTATAAACAGTGACTCAACTCCATGGATTTCTCAAAAGAATCATCCTTTCTGAGAACAGGTTTCTCATTACCTGCACTTTCTTTGCTTCAATACACATCAAAACCAAAATGAATATAAGTGGAAGACCTTTCAGAAGTCACAATTGTCATCCAGTTTTTGAAGAACATACGCATTCTGTTGAAACTCTTACATCTTGTTTGAAAACGTGTCTTGTCTAACCATGTAACAAGATTCCTCTACAAGATTTTAAGGAAGACTGGTAAGATTACACACTAAAAATTACTAAGCACCAGATAAGGAAGTCTTAAGTGCAGGCCTTCAGGTTCATATATAGCTTCTTTCTCCCTTTTCTCCCTATACTGCTTGGGATCAGTCAATTTTATTGAACTGTGTTGACATTTAACAGGAAGGTCATGCCACTCCTTTCTGATGCTACCATTTTATGTTAAGCTTGCATGCAGATCACATGATCTTGTTTTCTTTAAAAAAATGAAAACACACACACCGCTTGGAAGCACTGGCCTCACAGGCCCAAGATGAAGTTGGCCTTTTCCCCTCTTGAACGAGTGCAAGTGCCCTGACCGTTTTTCACAGGCTGTCTCAACAGCATTACTCAGCCTACAAGTGAAGTCTATGATAGGATTACCAGGCTCTTCCAAGGAACCTGATGAACAGACTGCTCTTGGTTCTCACTGCATCACACACGCACTTAAAAAAAAAAAAAAGGAGGAAAAAAATTGAGGGGAATCCCACCCCTAAGGAGTGGGAAGGTTATTTAAACAAGTCATGTTTGCTCAAACCATGATGAGACTTCATCATCAAGCAAAGGTTGGTGACAGGTGGGCTTCAGGGGATTTTTGAAAGAAAAAGTGACAATCATAAAAAAGCTGAGTACCTTCCACGCAAAGGAAAAGCAAATGCTTCTTTACGAAGCTATGCAACCCCTTCGCGGAAAAAAAAAACACAATTCCCAGCGCCCTCCCAGACTGCAGTGGTAAAGGATTATAAGGCGCCGCTTATTTGTTTTTCTAACCCTGCCTTCTCGAGCGGGTGGCAGGAAAGAAGATCGCGAGGGAATCTCCCGCTCACTAAGAAGGTGGTCAAGATCCTAGGCCGCCGCCAACCCCCCGCTGGGCGGTGGGCAGACGGGGTGGCCACTTTGTCCGAGTGACTCCACGTCAGGCTCCAGGCACGGCTTGCCCTGCGCCTCTTCGGCAGAAGGCAGCGAGGCACGACTGTGTCCGCTCCCCTCCCCACACAACCCCAAACACTGAAAGCCCGGCGACGGCGAAGGAAAGAGGAGGGCGGGCACGGCTTGCTCTCCTCAGTACTTCGGGTGAAAGCGCGTAAGCAGAGGCAAAGGGACCCCAACCCTCGTCCTCAGTTCGGCGAAGTAAAGTGCCAGCGGTGGGGAAGGAAAGCGGACGATGCTGCTTCTTACCTTACTGAGGACTCCGCAGAGTTCAACAGGCGGCCCGGATTCGGTCTCGGGATCCTCCTCGGAGCCAGAGGAATTCCAGCTTTGGTTGTCCGACATCGAGACGCCGTTCCTTAGCCACTCGCCGAGCGGGAGCCAAAAGCCGAGCCTGCTCTACCTGACTGACACCTTTCCTCTCCTCGGGGCGCTGCTCCCGCTACTGTCGCCCCAGCCCCGAACCACCCTGGCAGCCCCTTTCTGCTTGTCCCCTTCTGGCCGCTGCCGGGAACCGCAGCTCCCGAATTTCCCCCACCCCCTCAGCGAACGCTTCTAGGGCTAACCATCTGGAGCAGCCACACCACTCGTCTCCTTTCCTCCTCCTCCTCCTGTCCTCAGAGCAGAACTGCTCCCACCGCCGCCATCTTACTCAAGGAGATCGCACTCGACCACTATTTGCCAAGCCCTTTTCACTTCCCCCCCTCCACCAGGGTAGGCTGTCTCTTGGGCATGCTGGGAAATGTAGTCTCTGAAGGTGTTTTTGTGGCGCACTGCTTTCTGGGAACTGGGGGCGGGCCAACTAGAGGCAGCCCTTGTTGCGGCCGTTACGTTCTGCAGGCTCCTTGGGCGTTGTAGTTTTAGGCGGGTTTCGCAAACGCCGCGGTCGTTAGGCTTCTTCTTTCCAAATCCGGTTGGTCGCCATTTTGGTGTGGCTGAATTTATTGAGGAAGCGGGGGCTGGTGGTGAAGCAAGTTGGGATTGAGGTGTGTACGTAGCTTGTGGCTGCTCTAGCCTTCTCGGGAAGGAGTTGCTTTTCGACGAGTCTTTCCTTGCTTCTTTTAGGCGCTTATGCCTCTCCCATTTGGAGATAGCTAGAAGACAACCCCGAGTAACGTTGAAAGGAAGCTGAAGGGCTTATTTCACAAGTAGAGAGTGTTTGGGGGGGGGGTGTACAGTATATGTGGAGGCAGAGAATGGAATAGTATCTCCCGCCAACATTTCCCGGAGTGCAGGGTTTATTCTGGCTTTTAAAATTTTCATTAGCCAACCTATTCGCCAGATGGCAGTTTCGTTTGCCAGCTGACAATGTAATCCTCGAACACAGTCGCAAACAAAACAGCTGAAGCCAAAATCTGATTGCCATACTGAAAAGTCGGTAGTGTTTTGATTTAAAAACAAAACAAAACCTGTCAATGGAGACACCCTTGCCTGAGTGAAAGGAAGACGTGTCGACCACCCATTCTTTGGGAGAACGACCCATTGACAGTGCGACTAATGCATACATGTGTATGGCCAGGCATGCTCTGTGAAAACAAACTAACTATGATACCGGCAATGCTGTGGTTTCTTCCTAAGTGACAGGGGTGATTTGAGGTTTACCTTTTTTTTAATCCTAGCATTTTGTGATGCTGCTAGTTGTGTGTATGACAAATATAGTGGCTTCAGCAGGGAATGTTCATCTTGAAAGAGTGTACACATTATCCAAAATAAGACCCAAAGTGATCTTGCTAGAGGAATTGACCCATTTAAACAGTGACCATAAGTAGGTAAAATCTATAAAAATTGAGGAATAGAGTGTATGTAGCTTTAGTAGTGGCCAGTGTGCAGGCCTAAAACCTACTGGAAAGAGATTCTCCTCCTGCCCACAGCTTTAGATAATCATTTTATTTATGAATAAAGCTGAACAAATATTTGCATTACCTTGTGGGGCTTTCAGGGTCAAATAAATAGATCTGGGATGCCTATGGAGTCCTGTGACGCCAGATGCAACTCTTGCCAGCCCTGAGCCAGCATAGCTGGTAGTGAAGGATGATAACATCGTACTAAGCTAGAGTTTTTATTTCCAAGTTAATTTTCATCTATTAACTGTTTTATTCTACAAAAAAGAAAGGGGAAAAATATGTTTGCATTTTTTTAAGCAAGCAAGCCATTTCTGGCCACGCTTGAAAACAATGCAGAGCTACATGGGAATTTGATATCAAAGACTGAGGCAATTGCTATGTTCTTTATGTATTGCAATGCATTTAACACAAATATTCCATTGATTTGTGTGGAAAGAGGAATGCCATCAGAACCTGACACCGGTCAACGAAGAACAGTATCAGAGAAGTTGAGAGAATGGTTATTTGTTAAGCTTTTCTTGTATATTTTTTTAAAATCTCTTTCCAGCATTGCATTATTTTACCGCATTTGCACCTCACAGTTAGTTTGGTTGTAGGTTGTGAATTCTGGCTTTTGGTTATATCCAGACCTGTCCCTGCTAACAAACCATAGTTTGTTATTAAACTTTTTAATTCCAAACTGAAAACCAGGACTTGTTTCCCTGTGTGCCCACCTTGGAATAGGAGCTGACAAAAGAGAGGGGAAAAAAAGGTCAGAAATAGGTAAAAGAAACTACAGTCAGCCCTCCACATTTGTGGGTTTCATTTTGGCAGATTTGATTATTCATAGATTGTTTGCTGTCACCTCTGCTACCTCCCTATGCCATTTTTAATAGGGACTGCAAGCCTTGTGAGACTGAGAAACTGCAAACGAGGCTTGTAAGTCCCTGTTAAAAATGGTGTGGGGCAGCAGTGGAGGTGGCAGTCACCTCCACCAACCAACCACTTCTGCCTTGTGAAGGAATCCTGATACCTCAGTGGAATCCACGGTGGGTTGAATATAGTGATCATACTTTTTTGTGTGTTAAATATGGTTTGGGAGGGTCTAGAATTATTCACGTTTTTTTTTTCACTTTCATGGGGGTCCTGTGCCCCTAACCCTAGCGAATGTGGAGGGATGACTGTAGTTTGTTCGCTTGTCTGAAGTCATGGCTAATGACATAACAGAAAAAGTAATGAGCTGTCATGCTATGTTCCTATTGATCTACACTCTTAATCTATGTTACAGCTGCTACTTAAGCCTCTTCTGGGTCTCACTGCATTTGAGAAACCACATTATATGTTACAAGTTTTGGAAATGTTTATCACTTCCTTTGAGGAGGTTGGTGGGAGCAGATGGGGGCACAGTGGGTTGTCTTACAGCTTTCTTTATCTAGTGGGGTTCTACTGAAGTCCCTAATTTTCATTGTGAAATGGCACTGCAATAGCTTGGGCATGGAGGAGAAAATATTTGCTAACAGTAGCAATGCTATTTCTGTTAGTGATACAGGGTCAGTAATGCAAGTTTTAGTTCACATGCATGACAGGTTATATTGGATGATTTTGGGGGCTCCTGTTCGACTCCATGACTATTGGCCTCTGGGATCCGTCGTGCTATTTAACAAATACGTAAAACTGCTATGAGAGGTCATCTGGACTTTTGCAGCCTGATGCCATCAATATGCAGATGACACCCAAAGCTATTACTCCTTTCTACCCGAATCCAAGAAATCCGTTCTGGTCCCAAACCAGTGTCTGTTATCAGTGATGGTCTGGATGAGGGCAAACAAATTGAAACTTAATCCATACAAGACAGAGGTGCTCTTGGTCAGTAGGAAGGCAGATTACAGGATAGAGATTCAGACTGTGTTAGATGGATTTACACACTCCTTGAAGACACAAGTTTACAGTTTGGGTGTACTCCTATATTCAGTTTTGAACTTGGAGGCCAAGGTTGCTGCAGTGGCCTGGAGCGCTTTTGTACATTTAAAGCTTCTGTTCCAACTGCACCTGTTTCTTAAGATGCTGTATTTCGCCATGGTGGTTCATGCCTTAGATACATCCTGTTTGGAGTACTGTAACATTCTGTACTTAGGATTGCCTTTGAAGAGTGTTTCGAACTCCAGCTCATCCAAAGAGCTGCAGCCAGACTGTTAAGTAGGGCACATTATACTACATCCATGTTGAAACAGCTCCAGTGGCTGCCAGTTTATTTCTGGGCACAGTTCAAAGTGCTGGTTATGACCTATAAAGCCTATATGGCTCAAGTCCAGGCTGTTTGGCAGACCACATCTCTCTGTATGAAACTGTCTGAGCTCTGAGATCATCCAGAGAGGCTCTTGTCTCAGTCCCACCACCATCACAAGCACAGTTATCCTTCTCAAGGACTGCCCCTAGACTCTGAAACTCCCTGTCCAGAATGGCCTCCTCTTTGTTCTTCTGGCGGCAGGCTAAAACCTTTTTATTCAGGTGATACAGAAAGCCCTTGAGAGAGAGAGATTTATCTAAAGCTTTGGAGAATTTTCGTTTAAATCCCTCAACATTTAAACAAGATTTTCTAGAAGAGGGAATGATATTGCTCCTATGAACAGAAAATCAGAAGGGAAGACAAAAGTCAGACTTGAGATGAGAATAATCCAGTCTTTCAAATATTGTTGAACTGCATCTCCTACCATTTCTTCCCATTGACTTCTGGCTAGGGCTTTTGAGACTTGTAGTCCAACTAACTTTGAAGCCTGCATGATTGAGTTGATTGAGTTGAAGAACAGTAAAATTTTGGCAATTATATATGAAACTTGGTCGCTAGCAAATATTAAGAAGAGCAAATCCTTTTTATGTGATGCCACGACTATATTTAAATGTCAGGGGAAAAGCCCCTGAAAAACTGAAAGTCTGATCTTGTACTTTACATGAATGTTGTTGGTATTACATTAAAAGAAATTTTTTAATCCACCATTTAGTCTTTTTGGCTTTGACTGTGTGTTTGCTGGAGCAATTCTGTATGCATTGCCACATACAGATAAACTGGCAACATTTCAACAAAGAGCAGTGATAGATTAGCATTTTAGAAATGATTAACAAGAAATCTGTCTCTGGTGAAATAATATTAGGGATTATGTTAAAGTTTGCCGCTAAGAAATGAAGAAAAATTATTCATTATTTTGTTGTCCCTTAGTTTCTTTTTACCCCTTTGGAATCTTGGGATACCTTCCAGTGTTAAAAAATGGGAAGAAGTAGCCCCAAAGACTTACTTGGGGAGAGTTTGCTGGGTGTAGTTGGCACTAGTAGTGGCACAGAGGCCACTATTTTGCTATGCTGTTTGGCTTCTTTATAGACCCTCTGCACTGTTTGTATGCCTGCGGGCACTTCTCAAGGCACCCAGCCTGAGGTATGCAGTTTTCCCTCAGGTCTCTGCCTGGGTAGTACTTAAGAGGGAGCACACTGCTCAGCCAGGCACTACAGTTTCAGCAGCCTTCCCACCCAGCTTCCCTGGGTTGTTGGGGTGGTGGTGATCTTGTATTGTCATTTGGTTTAATTTTCTTTCTTAATGCATGCTCACTGATATAATCAATTTATTCACTTATTATTTATTTATTTAAAGTATTTCTGTATCGCCTCCTAACTCTCAATGGCTCCTGAAGTGATGAACAAATAAAAAATAATTAAAACAATGCAAGGATTAAAAACACTTTAAAAACTCATTAAAATACTCTTTTAAAACTCCTAAAAGCTATCAAAAAAATCAATTCTAGAATCCAGCTTTAAAACAGCAATTTCAAACATTTAATGCCATGTAGAACAGCACTGACTGCCAAAAGATGTGCCCAACCTAACGTCCTTGGGTAGGAAGTTCTACAGTCAAAGTACTGCCCTGTTGTGTGTATCCACTAGCCTCACTTCATGAGGTGTTAGGACATATAACAGGGCCTCCTCTGAAGTTCTCAAATTTCTGCCAGGCTCATATGGGAGGAGGCAGTCTTTCAGATGTCCTGATTGTTTAAGGCTTTGTAGGTCAGCACCAGCACCTTGGATTGAGAATGGGAAGCCATTGCAGTTCTCACAAAACTGATGGTAATTGGCCACTAAAATGCACACCTGACACCAGACTGGCTGCTGCATTTTGCACTAGTTGCAGCCTCCAAATACTTTTCAAGGATAGCCCCATGTAAAGAGTGTTACAGTAGTCTAATCTAAGGCATGAACCACTGTGGCCAGACCTGCCTTCCCCAAGAATAGGGCAGTTGGCACACCTGCCAAAGCTGGGCAAAGGAACTCCTGGCCACTGCAACAACTTGGCATTCCAGGATCAGCTTTGGGTCTCAGAATACCTCCAAGCAACAATCATGATCTTTCAGAGGAAGTGTAGTCCTATCCAGAATGGGCTGTGATCCCAATCCCAAACTGACCAGCATACTGACCAGCAGCACTTCTGTCTTGTCTGGATTAAGCCTCAGTATGTTCATCTGTATCTAGTCCTTTACTGTATCCAAACAACAATTTGGTACTACCACAACCTCTTCAGCATCAGTTGTAAAAGAAAGAGAAAGCTAGATATCTTGAGCATACTAGTGACACCCAGCCCTACAGTTCCAGGTGACCTCTTCCAGCAGCTTTGTATAGATGTTAAAAAGTATAGGGGCAGTATTGACTCCTGCGGAACCCCACAGGCTAATGACCAAAAGGCTGAACAACAGTTCCCCAGCATCACCTCTGTCACAACTTGTGGTGTGGCGTGGCATTGGGCAAAGTCCCGGTGCCTTGGAGACTGGGCCATGTAGCCCATCATCCATCAGTTTGTGCGATCCCATTGGGGGACTGTAGAAACAGAGGCTTTCAGGTAACACCCACTGTGGGTGAATGTTCCTCACCCTTGTGTGGTGGCTATGCACCCATCTCCTTTGCTGATTCCTGCTCTGGGTCAAGAATCTTGGATGTGCTTTGGATCATTTAATCAACTTATACAGTTATAACCAATGAAGGTTATGGCCATTATCTGTCAATAATGAGTGATAGCTTGTATTGTTGCAGCCTTTGCCAGCCTAGGACAGCAGTGGTATCTGTTGCCTGGAAATGTTGCTGCATTTCTATTTTTGAGATTTTCGCAAAAATTTTCCTGCATGGATAATTTCAGCACTGTAGTTCCTGTTATAGTATCTCTCTTGAAATATAAATTCCCTTGTCTAAATATATTTTTAAGTGGTTTAAATTTTAGATAAATTTATTGTGATTTTTTAGCAAGGTTGATAAAATAATGTGGGTTCAGCACTTGCGGATCTGATTATTTGCAGGTTATGTAATTTTATTTAATTAATTTATTTTTAAAAATTCTTGCCCTGTTTGCTCCTCCCATGGAAATGATATTTTCTCTCTAGGAATCTTTAGGTCCTTCTGGTGGAAGTGGACCATAGAATCGTGCTGCAGGATGTAGAGATTCCTAGAGAAATGTTCTCAGGTTAAAAAAAAATTAGTGTTTGTGATTTTTATTTTTGTTCACATTTTTCCATTTTTGCAGTGGTGTTTGCTCTCCTAAATCCCACAAAAGTGGAATGCTCGTTGTGTATTATAGTTATATTAAACAATAATGTACTTCTACTAAAAGTGATGATTAAATACAATATTTCTCTCTATTGTTTTACACTGTGATTTAAATGCAGAAATACAAAACAGTGTCTTGCAGTATAGAGATATAGAATAACAAGGATCGAATACTGTGGCATGCTGGTATTTTGATAACTAATATAGAATGAGTGGGAACCTTGTGGCTGCTAACAGGTAGAAGATGAAGAGGGATAGCTGTTCATTCTGTGTTCCTGTTAACAGCAGCTTTACAGTACAAGTAGCAAGTGTAATTGTGTAGACTCATACCAGGCAAATTATATTCTAGTCAATTTTAGTCCCAAATTACTATTTTAATGAGAAAATAATATTGCTATTTCTAAGAGGAAGAAGTAGGCTGGGCCAGGTTTCCCGAACAAACATTCTTGTATGTATGTATATCTGTGTGTGCACACATGGGCACTTTTACAAGTGTGTGTGTGTATGAATACTTGTATATATATTACAGGTGTAAGAGCCAGCATAGTGTTGGATGATTACCCTGGAGACCAGGGTTTGAATCCCTGTTTGGCTGCAGAAACTCTTGGGCAAGTCAAACTCTCTCAGCCCCAGAGGAAAGCAAAGGAAAACCTCCTCTGAACAAATCTTGCTAAGAAGACCCTGTGATAGGTTTGCCATAAGTTGGAAATGACTTTAAGGTACATACAACAACAACAGCAGCACACAAACACACACATACACACATATTTTCAGTCCAAACTGACACATTTGCTACAGAAAACATCGTGGTGTTTCTCACAGTTTTAGCATTTCCCTAGGGAAGAAGCTAATTGCAAGTCTGGTAAACCCTTGATTGTTATTGGACAAATTACCTAATTGTTCATCTTCCAGCTGTGCACATAAACATATATCTCCTTTCCAATCCCACAGCATAGATATTATCTGATAGTGAAATATCACTGATTATGATAGCAAGAAAAGTCAAATATGCTATAGGGTTTATTGCAAAAGAGATAGAAAGCATTTCCTTGGTTTCCTCTTTCTCTGATCCCTTTCATCATTCCCTGATGTCCCTGCGAATAGCTCTATGCTTTTTCACATAGGAAAGAATACCCTCCATTCAGTTAATTGGAATAAAATTAAATGCCCCATTTACTTTTGTGGTAAAAAAAACTACTGTCTGGATTCAACCTTTGTCTTCGACTCATCAGTTGAAGACTCATAATTGCAATTGCATTGTTTGATGATGTTGTCACATGATCTTATTCCTGAAAGCATTTTAAAGCCAGATTTTCCCCTGTAAGCTTGGAGTTAAGATTTTCCTCCCACTTTTTTGTAGGCCAAACCATCCTTTTTTATGAGCTTAAAGGGCTCCTATTCAGGCTATTGTCAGCGGTGATGCAACCAAAATCACATGTCATGGCACAAAAATCCTAGCCTAGATAAATGTTACTAAATGATCAGTCTGAATGGCAGCATATTGGGGTTAAAAGTTTTGAGCATTTGAGGCAAACTGCAGCTAGTATATCAATTTAACTAGGTCATAGAAGCAATTAAAAATTTACAGTATTGCAGTTTAATTGCTTAGGTTTTGCTCTCGTCGTTAGTCCTGTAAGACAAAAGCTACTCATCTGAAAAATCCTATAAAAAACCAAGCGTCGTAACCTCCTTAGCACTTGAAAACTGATCACACCATTCCCCTTGTCTGTATTGCTATTCCAACAAATCAGTAGGTGATCAAAACTGACCAGAATCCTGTGTTCCACCAGGGGTCTTCTAAACTGCAAAGCTTCAGTGACTAGAAAGAATGCTCCTGATAGTGCAGAAGGATTAAATGATGAGTGCACAAACATGTGCCCTTCTTGGATACTAGGAATATTTAGGAGCACGGACCTGGGACAGTGATATCTGGTGTTCCTTAAGCCGGTTTTGACAAGTCCTGTTTGCTTAAAATCTTTTCGGATTTTGCTTTAAAATTTTGATCATTCTCAAGCATGTCTCTTTAGAAAAAGAATATACAATGGACAGTATATTAGAAATAATTAGAATGAAACAGAATGATTTTATCCAGTACAAAAGCTCCTAGTAACAAATGTAACAATAGTGAACTGTCCCAACATTATTAAAATAGCAAAAATTGATCTGATCACTACTTTTGCTACTATAGAAGTTCATCCCACTTATTCTTCCTAATTCTTATGCTACTGAGGGATATGGTATCAATAATACAAAATACATAAAAATGAAATAAAGGAAAGGGATAATGGTATGAAGTACCAGTCTTTCTGTGTTACAAAATGGATGTTTTAGCAATACTTTGAAGACAGGAAAGACACCTTGCTTTTTCTTCCGCAAAGACAATGCAAGATTGTTGATCCATATGATGTCTTTCATTTAAACAATATAAACATGAAAGTAAAAGGGTGCATGGGGTTTTTTTTTTTAGTGTTGCAGTCCTACACACAGCTACCTCAGATGTACTTCTGAGTAGATATGTTTGAATTGTGTTTCATGCCTAATTTGATATGGGGGATTTTGCTGTTGGTAACTCCGAAATACGTGTCATTCATATTTTTTTTATAATTTATTTTTATTAAAACATTCACATCATTCTTTAAAAATATATATCTATATCCATATTTCCAGTTACATTCAACATGTGCTGTTTTGTCTATACAAATCAATGTAAATAAGGAAACAAAAATAAGGAACATTCTTATTTCATGTTGAATATTGTTTGACTTAAAAATTATACATCTATATATATAATACTTCCTTTTGCCAATTTTCCGGATTGTCTTTTAGTGCTTTATACTTACACCCTTATAAGTGAAATTTCCTAAATCTTCCTAATACATCGTTTTCTATTGTTAAGTACATTTTTTCTTTTATTTTCCTTTATATCCCTTTATATTATCAAAACCTTCTTTATGTTACCCCTATACAGGAAAAATAGTTTCAGTTCACTTCTGTTATTTGTTGTTCCATACATGTATTATCAATCTTCTGGATTTTATTATTTTAAAAATTTATAGACATCTATACAACTTATGGTTTAAACTTTTATACCCCATCTTTTACTAATATACAATGTCACTGGTTCCCAATTTCTTTTAACTTCATTGAACGGTTTGCCTTTTATATGATGTGTAAATAAATCACATTCTTTCAGTTCTAAGACTTTTAAAATCCATTGTTCTGAGTCCGGTACACTTGAACTTTTCCACATTTTTGCAAAATTCAATCTTGCAGCTGTCACCAAATTCAATAGTATCCTATTATTTTTCCGCACAAAATCTTTATCAAACATGTGAGTCATATTTAATAGGAAAAATTCCGGAGACATTGGGAATGTTACTTGGAAAATTTCTTTTATGGCATCGTATATTTTTATCCAGTATTTTTTAGTGACTATACAAGTCCACCATAAATGGTAAT
Source organism: Iguana delicatissima (assembly GCA_948472985.1). Lineage (NCBI taxonomy): Eukaryota > Metazoa > Chordata > Lepidosauria > Squamata > Iguanidae > Iguana > Iguana delicatissima. The sequence continues at coordinate 15,042 of CAOKZL010003421.1, read as the reverse complement.
AGGATCCTGTTTTTTCTTTGCACTTCCAGCATTTGTTATTTCCTGTATGATACATCTTATCTATTTTTTCTGGGGTGAGATGATATCTATACATCATTTTCAAAAAAATTTCTTTCAAATCTTGGGAACTCGTAAATTCATTTGTATTTTTCCAAGTTGATTCCTAGTATTCTAATGGAATATCATGGTGAAAGTTTTTGGCCCATTTTATCATTGTCTCTTTTATGGGTGTCATTCATATTTTTATTGGAGATTATGTATTCTAAATCTTTTGCTATTTGTTAAATGTAAGAATGAAACTTGTGCTTTAGCAGGAAAAGCAAGAGTATTACTTGAAAATGTAAGAATTTATTTGCAGAACATCCTTTTTTTAAAAAAAATCCTAGGTTTGGGATTTAAAAACTCACACTCAGAGAGAGGAGGATCACTGATGTTTGAATTACCAAGAAAAGGCCTTAATTTCTTGTTTTTTAAAGTATACCTTTAACTTTTGATACTGTTTCTGTACCACTGTGAGACAGACAAGTTATGATTTGGCTGACATTCAAGGGATTCAGTCAGTGGGTGGTGCTCGCTGCTTTTATTGAGAACCCCTCAAGCTTTCCCTGCTTAAGATGGACACTGGAAAACTTTTGTTCAAAGGAGAATCTAATGAATAAATATTATTACTTTTTTATTCAAAGGGAATATTGTTGCATTTAATGTTAAAATTGCATTGAATTCAGAGGTCCCTATGTGGTCTTAAGAAGATGTTTCAATGTGTTATGCAGGGGAAAAATGAAGTGAAATCCAAACATACTCTGTTTCTGCAACATTTTGTGGAATTTCTTGTATAACCAAAGCCATGCTATGGAACCTATTTGTATGCCCACAGTTCTTTGCTTTCAGGTTCTTACTTCCAGATATTAATACTACTTTAAATTTTTGTTTAGGTTTGGCCAAATGTATTTGGAGTTGATTTGTGTTCATAAAAAATGGTGAACATACTTTTTGTATGTATGTTTAATGTCTTTAGGGCTTAAAGGATAATTCCGTAACACTATGATGCTCTAGTATAAAGTGTCCCTTTTAAAACATTTTGTCTTTTTCAGGATAAAAACTGAAAAAACTGTTTGGTTCTGCAATGGAAAATGCAAATAATGATGATGTTTCTTCCCAAGATGGGCTTCTACACAGAATGGGCCTCAATGATAACAAAGCTGGAATGCAAGGACTGGATAAAGAGAAAATCAACAAAATCATATTGGAAGCTTCCAAGGTTTGTTTGTTTAAGCATCTGCAAAGGCTTTAGCTATTCTTAAGTAATGATTGCATTGAAGAAAGACTGCAAGGTTTTTACCAGCATGACTTCATTACTTAAAAAAGAAAGGTATGCTGGTGATTGCAATACAGATGAAAATGAAATCTGTGAAATTACTAATAGGATAATGCCAGTGTTAGTGCCTTGTAGGATTCTTTGGAAGAGGTAATTAGGATTGGACCAGTTTGGGAATGGTGTGACTTTTCTGATGCTGTTGAACTCCAAGTAGCCCTGATCGGCATAGCCAGTGGCAATGATGTATTTAAGTTTTTTACTCCATGTCTCAAGTCATGTTTCAAGTCTCTACCTTTAAGTCTCAAGTCTGGTCTCAAGTCCTTGCAGGCGAAAAGTCAAGAGAAAATACTAATAGAACATGGCCTCAAAGCCCGGAAAGCCCACAACAACCTTGCAATATACTTTTACTACAAGTCTCAAATCTGGAAGCCAACTTTACACCCCAACTTATATTCGAGAATTTATGGACAAAGATGAATATAGTCAGTTTTAACCATTTAAGTAGACTCAGCCCTCCACATTAGTGATTTTGCCATCAGCAGCTTTGAAAATGAGGAATGGGATGCTTCTTCCCATTTCTGAAGCTGGAGGCTTTTTCAGAAGTGCGGAATAGGATCTTTCTTACTTCCCATTACTGAAACTCCAGAAACTTTAGAAGGAAGAATCCTTCCTCCTCAAGCCCATTGCCTGCCACATTTTCTGTTCCCCGCTGAGATGCGCACCGATCACTCTAGGGGCAAATCTGGTCTTTTGCTCCTAGGAAAAGTTTTAGAAAACTTATTCTATATTCAGTGGGGATTGGTTGCTGAGCAGACTTCAAGCCTGCCTCAAGCCCAGTGCCTAACCTGTTTGCTGTCCCCCTCCAAGAAATGCATCCACACTTTGGGTTATCATGTGACCAGGCAAAAAGAGATGGAAGCATTGTTCAAAGTTGTAAGGTTTCTGGATGAACGTGTTGTGTTACTGAACTAAGGGAAGCAAGTTGGCCACTACAAAAATATATAAGTCATGAGTCGAGTCAGATATTATAGCATTTGAACACAGCAGCATAGCTGACATATGCACAACACTGGAAAGATAAAACAGACATTCCATTAGATGAATGGAAAATAAAAATGTTCGATATGGTGGAGACTGAAAATTTTTAAGAACAAAACAGTTCAAAATTTTGAAAGAATGGAAAAGGGTTATGCTTTGGCTAAATCTGTAAATGTCTGTGGATTGATTATACTGGTATTTGATAAGATATGTATAAATGGAAGATAGATTCAACTGGAAATATTCGATATACAGAAGTGGGAGGGGGAATAGAAGAATCGTAACAATGATATACATATTACTGTCAATATATGCTTTTATGTACTTTGAAAATAATAAAAATTATAAAATTAAAAAAATGTATATAAGTCATGAGTCAAAGCAGTGCATCATTTGTTGTCGAGTCAAGTCCAAGTAGAATCATTGAAGCAACATGTCTGACTTGATTCCAAGTCAGTCGACTCAAGTCTGTGTCACTGGCCAGTGGTAAGGAATGCTGCAGTTCAACAATATCTGGAGGACTGCACAATTTTTATTCCCTCAGTTAGAGGATGTGTACTGCAGGGCTTCTGTCTTTTAGACTACAGTTGGGCCTCTGCTTTTGCAAGAGTTAGGGACTCAGAACCCCCACAAAAATGGAAAAACTATGAGTATCATAAGTTTCCCAAACCACAATTAACACAAAAGTACCTGAAATGGTGGGGTGACTGGGTCTCACTGTGTGTGTGTGTTCCCTTGTGTGTTCCCTCACTAATGTGAGCAGGAGTTGGGAGTGAGAAGGGGAAGTTATGTTCTGTTTCCTTCCCACCCAAGCAAGTGAGTGAACATGTGTGTCCTCCCTCCTCCTGTCCCCATCCCTCCCATGCAAGTGAACAAAATGTGTGGATGTGCTCTCCTTCCACCCCATCTCTCTGCCTGCCTGTGTGAATGAGCAAACACATGCGCCCCTGCTCATCTTTTCTTGTCCCTTTCTCTCCCATGTGAGTGAGCAAACGTGTGTAAGCACCTCCCCTCCCCTCCCCTCCCCTGCATTTTAGTGAATACACGCACCCTCCTGTCCCATCCTTTCTCCCACCAGTAATCCACAGATAATCAAATTCACAAATGCTTAAAATGCAAATGTGGAGGTCCAACTGTATACCTTACTCTTCACAGACACTAGATTGAAGCAAAAGTTGTTCCTCTTATCCATTTTAGGAACAGTGCCCTCTGTTGACAGGAACGCTGTTGGACAGCATGGAGTTCTGACAAGTGGACAAATGGGCATGATCATCCTGCCTAACTCTGCACATGTAGGCACTGTTTCACTGCTTTCCTCCAATTTCCAATAGGTAAAATAGGTCTTTACATGTGAACATAGCACCATACTAATATTTGGAGACTATGTTATAAATCAGTAATATTCTGGAGAGCAGTACCAGTCATGAGACATTGGCTAACCTGCCAATCAGATGCCCTGGACTTCATCTCCCACCATTGCTAGTGAGTCACCAGATTGGGGAAGCCCTGTGACCAGAGACTACCATCTTTTAATCTCTGTGCAATGCTTTGCAAATTTTAGGTTTTTAGTAAATGATAACCAATAATTAAGCCCAACTGCTTTTAAAATTGCAGCAGTTCTATGTAGATCCTAAATATTGGTGGATATGTGCCCATAACTTAGGTATAATTTTGTGATGTCTATGAATTGTTGTGCTTTTTAACCCTGCTTTAGTGCAATATGTTAATTATTTATAATATATTATCCTGCCTTTCTTGCAGAAGCATGAAGTAACTACAGACATTATATTGCATCATTTTCCTATGTGTAAATGAATAATTCTGATATCAACTTCTGCTAATGTTAAATGTATCTTCATGTGATTCTTCTTTCCATGACTAAGCTGCCACTTTTATTTCTTGCCAGTTAGGTCTAATGTATGCTACTCTGAAAACTGTTGTGAAAACCTTAGGTTTGAGTCTTTCTTTTTTGAAGGAGACTATGTGCTTTTTTCTTTATAACTTAGACAGATTAAGCCAATCTGTATTAGGCAGACTAAAGCTAATAACTAAAGCTGAACAATTTTAATCTCTTTGGCAGGGTTCTAAATTTTATGAAAATGAGCTTAAGAAAGACCAGCAAGTTAACAAACGAATTGAAAAAATGCTAGAGGTAAAAAATAAAATTACAGATGGACAGATTATGAAAGCACAGCTACAGGTAATGTACAGTTTTATTGTGTAAAGCTAGACCATGAGAGAATAAAGGATGGAAATATTTTGCTGGTGTAGTCTGCCTCAATTATGTATATGTATAAACTGATTGAATTTGACTGAATCTGGGAGAAAAAGCCTTTACATGTCAGGCCTTAGGATGTGAGTATAGGATCTTCAAACAACCTGTGATAGCCTCATGTATGAACATGCTATTCAGACAATTTTTGTCAAAACATTTGCCCTTCAAATAGACAAAAGCCGGATAGTTATATGCTGCTTTCAGTCTTATCAACCTCTTGTCTAAACTCCAGAAGCATATACTTTCTGGAGTGCCTCAACTGGTTTTTCTGGGTCTTCTAACCTTCAGCTTCAACGCCCTCAAGTGCTATTTAAACTATTATGGCTGAATTCCTTTTTCTTTTGTGTGTGTGAGGCTCAGAGAGAGAGAGAAAAATTGAACAAACCCTTCCAGGTAAATTTGACTGTCTTGGCAGTATTATGTCCATATCTGCAAAGGGGTCTTGTAGCACCTTGAGACTGACTGAGAGAAAGAAGTTGGCAGGATGAGTATATTGTGTGGCATAAGTGGATGAGCAAGTGAAAGTACTTCTGATATTCTGGATGATGTGATTAGGTCATGTGATGACATTTTCTGAGTAGATGTGTTGGCATCTGGGTTTGTGGCAAGATCTTGTACCTGTCTCTCCATCTGTGTTGTATGTCCTCCTGTAATGAAGTAACTGACATTGGCAGGCTCTCTGTAGGCAAGTCAAGTCCTGCCACCAAGAGCCTTTGAGAAAGCAGCATTGTTGTGCAGAATGGGTTGTAGTTAATTAATGATACAAATACTGTAAGTAGGAACATGTGACCACTGGTGAGGTTCTGCCACTTCCTTTCTTAGTCTGTTCTGTAATAGATTAGTCCTGGGTACAAGTCTCTGCACCACAGGATAAACAGGCATAAATCAGACATTAGAAATGGAATATACAAAAATCAGTTGGAGAACATTTCAGTCTTCCTGAACATTCCATCTTGGATCTCAGAACAGCGGTCTTTAAACAAAAAAAACTACAAAGGAAAATTGGAAAGAGAAACAACAGAATTGGAATATATCCACAGATTCCATTCCATCAACAGTGGGTTGAACAGAGACTGTGACCCTTTTCACATGGGATAATTAAAACAGTGTAGTGCAACCTCTAACGGAGGTCGTCTACACCGTGGAGTGCGCTGGGTCATTTATAATTTTGAGGTTCTACACCTCAAACCGCTCTGAAGTGACCAGAAGTGGTGGCACCGCGTGTTTTTTAAAAACATCTTTTCAAGAGGTTTTTAAGAGGCACAGAGCGTGCAGCCCTGTACAACTCCATCGCAGCGCCCCGGTGTAGATTTGCAGGTGCGCGCAAGTGCGTACCTGCAGATCTGCCAGGGGCAGGCTTCCGGCTGGCGAGCTTCTCCGGTTGGTGGAGAGCCTCCGCCAGCTGTAAGCTGCCATTTTGGACGCCACAGGAGTGTAGAGCAGCGAACTCACAGTGCTCCGCGTGGCTACAGATTTACCTGGCTACCAGTAAGCTCCAATTCAGTGCGTTTTCCCCCATTTCTCCCTCCATGTGTGGAAAGGGCCTGTGTTTCTGTTACACACTATACATATTGTAAATTAGCTAACACCTCAGCCTCATGAGGACTCTCTTGCCCATTTTATCACATCTCCTTTCTGGTTCTGAGCCAACATCATAAAACATTCCAGTAACTGCATCTGCCATTCATATGGTTATGTACTCACCTTGACTTCAGGCAATATCTTTTATCCCCCTTTGTCTCCCAATGACCATCATTAAAAATCATCTTGTCAACTCCTCAGTATACCCACAAGTTTTGCATTTCTGTAGCTGTCCACACACACAGCCTGCTTGTTCATGGGTATAAATATCTGTCCCTTAGGCACTTCACTCACTTATCTGATGAAGTAGAGTTAGTCTATGAAAGTTTATGCTACCAACTTCTTTCTCTCAGTCTTAGAGGTTCTACAAGACCCCTTTGCATACTGATCCAGACTAACATGACTGTGTTTTTGAATTCTGTGTTCATATCTACAGTTTTATCTATAGTTTGGGTTTTCAACAGGTGTTTTTGTGCTTGCAGTCCCTACCAAAATAAACAAACAAAAAACTCATGCTGTGAGACTTTACTACTGTTAGTATCCTCCCAACTAAGTGGGTATATGTAGGTTGTAGTGGGAAGGAACAAGATGCCAGATACTACTGCATAAAGCAAGAGAAGGCATCTTGAGTTTCATGAATTATATGTTATCAGAGTATATCTCGCACAATAACACTTTGGCAGCATCTAGAGAAGTTTTTATTAGAGATTTGGAATTTCTTTGAAGCCCTTCAATTATTACACAAAGAATGTAGGATTATATTTATTTTTTTACTGCATTAATTTAGTTAATTATGCCATCCTTTCTTTATGCACATGTACCAATCTCTCTAGTCATAGCTTAGAGATGGTTTGAAATGGAATCCACATGGTGATACATTCATCTGAAAATTGCCCTGGTGGTGTGGGACCTTAAGGCTGCTGAGATGTAGCTTCTTTTACAGTACTACAAAGAGAAAATTTTGAAATGTCATAGTGAAAATCATGCAGCAAATCTTAGTGTTCTTTACATTATTTGTTAGTCCTAAAGTATTCTCTAAAACACTATAGCTATTTTTGTAGTTTTAACAAAAATGTTGATGAGAATCACAATCTGCCTGGAAAAAGTGCTGAATATTCATATACTTGCCTTAATTTACTTCAATGTAGGTGGATAAGATTGCAATGGAATTGGAACGGAACCGCGATCTTAGCTGTACTGTTGTGCATATTGACATGGATGCCTTTTATGCAGCTGTAGAAATGCGAGATAATCCTGAACTGAGGGACAAGCCCATCGCAGTGGGATCAATGAGTATGTTGGTAAGATGGAAGATAGTCTTTGTTACAAAAATATGCAGATTACCTCACTATATTTGAAGGAAAGATATAGTAATAAGGTAGAATTAGTATAGATTTATCTCTGAAGAATCAGAAAGATATGATTATATGTAAGAAGAAAATATTTAAGAGGGGAAATGTACTGGTCTTTTTTAAACAACTGAGGTCAAGAAGTGTGGGAAGTCATGGGGTGAAAGGAAGTACATGTTTTTTTCCCATTTTTTTTATTAATATTAAATTATATTCGGTTATTTATACAAAGTAAAAGTGCAACATCATTATTTTAAACATCATATTACATTACATTACATATTACATTAACTTATCTGCTACATGTTACATTTCTTTCAGAATTCATTTTTTAGATTTTATATATATATATATATATAAATGTATATTCAAACCCTTAATAAATAACAAAAAAAAAAAACTGGACCAAGCAAAACAGAACAGAAAGTGCGAATAAAAAATTTAAATAATAACTCCCTCTAGTTAGGGCTCACACAGCTTACTGGCCAATTTTCATATATTCATACTTCTTTTTTTTTTCTTTTTACACATCCCCCTTTATATTTATTTTTTCATACTCTGATGTCTTTGTCATTGTTCCTCCTCATACTTTTTATGTTATATGTTAATCCATTAAAGTTATTTTACCGTTAGCAATCACTGACGGTTGTTTCATTATTCCATTATTCCATTGTACCTTATTATTATTGTTTGTTTATACCAGCAACTGCGCTTTCGCTCGCTTTATAATACATCGTGTATACTTTGTAATATGTGGTTTATGTCTTCATGATATGTAATGTATGTTAAATGTTTGTAATATCTAAATGTAGTATACACTCATATTTATGTAAGTTTAAACACTTTAGTCTTTCTTTGCACTCGTAATCTGTATAAATTTTATATTTCTTCCATGAATATATTTCCCCATATATCTTGGAGGAACGTTGTTACTGGGTGCCATTCTTTCATAATTTCATCCACTTTCTCTTTTATACTTAAGGTCAGTCGGTCACTTTCTTTTGCTTCTAATATTTTTAACATCCAGTACTCAATGTTTAAACTTTCTTTGTTTTTCCAATTTTTTGCGATTATAATTCTAGCTACAGTTATTAAATACAATAAAATTCTCCAGTATTTTTTTGAGATTCGTGAGTCTATTATTTGAATCATGTTTAGCAAATATATTTCAGGTCTTAATGGTATTTGAATTTTGAATATTTTCATGAGTATTTTGTTTATCTCTTTCCAGAATTTATTTACAATTGGGCAATTCCACCACATATGCATAAAAGTGCCAGTTTTTTTCTTGACTTTTCCAACATTTGTCTTGCTTTGTATTATACATTTTTTAAATTTTCTCTGGTCTTATGTACCATTTGTAGAACATCTTTATGTAGTTTTCTTTTAGATCTTGTGACAGAGTAAATCTTTGTGTTAGTTTCCATAATATTTCCCATTGGTCCAAATCAAGTGGCTGGCCTATTATATTTGCCCATGATATCATAGTGTCTTTCACTGTTTGGTCTTCTAAATCATATTGTAATAGATGTTTGTAGAACTTTGCCATAACATGATCCGAATCTCCAAATATAATCTTCTCTAATTCATTGGGTGTTGATCCTCTGTTAAACCCCTCTGAATTTAAATCTATTTTATATCTTTCATATAGTTGCCTATACGGGAACCACTCAAGTTTAAAACCTATTTGCTGTAAATATTCTCTTGTCTTGATTTGTGGTGTTACATCTTCCACATTTTTCAACAGATCCTTGTATGTCAGCCATTTTTCCTGTCCTTTAATATTGGTGTATGTTAGTAATTAAAGATATTAGTAATTAGCAATTAAATAGCAATTACTGATTACTAATTAGCAATTAAAGTAATTGATAATTAAAGAGTTAACTTCCACTTTTTAAATTAAATTTCAAGTTAGGCATCAGATCTGACTCTCAGAGTTGAACTCCTCTTTACAACTTAAAATTATGCAACTTTACTACTTCAACTAGTGGAGAGAAAAGAAAGGAAAAAAGGCAGACATATATATTCATCGTTCTCTTTACCCCAGGTGTATTTTCTGTTTTTGTCCTCTTTCGTCCTCTTCTAGAATCTTCAGAACTCTTTCTCACTCTCTTCCTCCTTCGCTCTCGTCACTTTTTTCCCCCTTGTTAGTCCCCTTCTGCCTTCATGAACTTTTCCTTTCTGGTCGTCTTTTCCAGTTCTCTTCTCTCCCTTTCTCTGTCTGCGTACTAGTCCCTTTCAGTTTAACTTTCTGTTACGTGTTTTACAGAAAATACTCTCCTCCCTCTTTGAGCTTTTTTTGTAGGTCCCCTTCTTCGGTCAGCTTCTTCTGTCATCTTTCTGTCTCTCTCTCCTGCTCATCTACTCTCCTAGTCTCCGGATCCACAACGTCGAGTACTCCTTTCTTTCTTCACAGTTTTGCCTTTTACCGTTATACTTTTTAAATTTCCCACTCTTCTAAATCTTTACTTTCTGTCGTAGTTTCTGTCGTACCTTCAGTTTTACGACTGGCTGAGTCTCTCCATTCTCTGGCTTTACGACACCATGCTGATATACTGTTTAAAGAGAGTCTATCTTCTGCTCTTTTACTGTTCCTTATTTCAGAGTTGCATCGTTGGAGCCTCAAGTTTGGTCGCAAGTGTGTAGACTCCCCCTTTTTTTAGTGTTTAACCACTAAAATAAGTGTTTTTAACTCTTCTTTCTTCTTCAAAAAAAAAGAAAAAGGAAAAAAGGTTTAAAGAAAAATTAGTTCGGTGGTGTCGCAGCGACTACCTATAAACGGTAGCAGTCAGCAAATGGCTGCGGTGGCTCTTCGGCCCTAACTTCACCACTTCGCCCCCCCGTCTAAGACAGGGGGCTAGCGGACTTGTTTAGGGCTCCCTCTGAGCCCCCTCCAGACTTCTTCTTCCGAAGAAGTAAAACTTGGCCAATTCGGGTTTAAAAGTATAAAAAGAAACCCTTGGCTATGTCGTATGTGATGGTAGCTTAGCGGAGCTCCCCCACTAAGCAACCAGTAGCGACGCCATAGGAAATGGAAGTGCATGATTTTTTTATAGAATAATCTTTATTTATAGAATAATCTTTATTTAAATTTTCATTATACATTAAAATCAAACACAATCAAGTCATCTAAATTTCCATTGGTATATTTTCTTCCAGTAGTGGAAAATACCTACTCACATATACACTTTCCCTTCACTCAGTAAAACCTCATTCTTATTCGCAACTGCACTCCACTACTCTCTACTAAGCTTCAGTTCATTCATCCCATTCTTCTTCCCATTCTCGGGCTGACATTACGTCTGGGTTTGATCCTCGTGCCAGCTGACGCAGGAGCCGTTCACGAGCTTCTTGAAATTCGTTAAACTGACTCCCTGTCCCTCTCCCTTCAGTTTTTTCTTTCCTCCTGCGTACAGTAAGATGCATAAGAGTCTCTCTCACTGTAGGGTTGTGAATAGACAACATTTTAAGGATAGAAAGGATTAGGAGGGGAGCAGCTTGGGAAAATCCCAGGCGTAGTGGATTGATCCTCCTGTCAGCCCGAGAATGAAGAAGTTGATACTTACATGAACGATCATTCTGGGATGACAGGAGGAGCAATTCACACCCACCACTAGTGGAATTAGGGCAGATCTTAGATAGAGGGTTAACAAACACAGTACGCTAGAGAAGTAAACTGAAGGGAGAGGGACAGGGAGTCAGTTTAACAAATTTCAAGAAGCTCGCGAACGGCTCCTGCGTTAGCTGACACGAGGATCAAACCCAGGCGTAGTGGATTGCTCCTCCTGTCATCCCAGAATGATCATTCATGTAAGTATCAACTTCTTCATTTTCTTTACACTCAATTCACTCTTCCTTATGTTTACTTCCCCACATTGTCTAGTTCCATTATTCTAGTATATTTCTAAGTTTCTCTTCTTTATTTCCCCCTTGGGGGTATATCCTTTGGTTTTTATATTTTATTTTTCCCTTTTTCTATCATACATTGTCTTGTATCTCTTAACTTCTTGTAGGCCTTTTCAGTGTACTGCTTAGCACCCTCTCATTCATCATTAGATCTGAGAGTCTCTGTCCCTTAATCCTCATTCTTTTGTCCTTCCTTTATAATATATTCATCTACTAGTTTCCAATCTTCCTTGTGTCGTCTTTGCATTCTGCCTTGTACCATCTCTGTTAGCCTATCCATTTCTTTGAATTCTGCCACCTTTACTATCCATTCATCTATTTGCGGAGTATTTGTATTTTTCCATGTCTTTGCATAAATTAGTCTTGCCATATATAAACTCACTTTCCAATATTTCTTCTTTATTTCTTTTTCTATTCTTTGCGTCATATTTAATAAGAATAATTCTGGTGTTAGCGGCAGGTCTATTTGCAAAATTTCCAACATTTTTTCATGAATTTTTTCCAAAACGTTTTTGCCTTTCCACACGTCCACCATAGGTAGAAATAAGTACCGTTCTCTTTACAGCATTTCCAGCATTTATTTTCTTTTGTTTTATATATCTTATTCAACTTCACTGGGTCCAAGTGCCATCTATAAAACATTTTAAGATAGTTCTCTTTCAGTTTCTGCACAGCAGTGAAGTTATGCGTATCTTTCCAGCTGCTCTCCCATTGGTCTAATTGTATTTCATGGCCTATGTTCTGAGACCATCTGATCATTGTCTCTTTTATTTGTTCTGATTCCAGTTCTCTTTCCAATAGTAGTTTATATAATTTAGATATTGTTTGTTTCTGTGTTTCTAATAATATTTTTTCAAATGTTTCATTCTTTGTTGCCACTTCAATTCCTTCTAGCTTTTTATCCATAAGTAATCTTTCTCTTAATTGTCTGAATAGAAGCCAGTGGCATTTGAATCCGGCCTTTTCAATTTCTTCTCTTGATTTCAGCGTAAATTCTTGATTCTGTTTTTCTATTATTAAATTGCTGTACCTTATCCATTTGTCCTGTGGGTTCTTCCATCTGCCATATAGTGCTTCATGTGGCGACACCCATTGGGGTATTTTTGTAATATTTTTTCTTGAATTTCAACAACGCTTTTCTTAAGTAATGGTTTTGGAAGTCTTTGCCTATTTTATATTTTTCGTACCACATGTATGCATGCCAACCCATGCGTTTTCCAATTCCTTCCAAATTTAGCAATTTCTCGTCCTGCAGTATTATCCATTCCTTAATCCAGATTAGTCTGCTGGCGAAATAATATAGTTTCAAATCTGGTAGATCAAACCCTCACTTTTCCTTTTTCTCTGTGAGCAGCTTCCATTTTATTCTAGGTCTTTTCTTTTCCCAGATGAACTTCAACAAATCCTTTTGCCATTCTTTAAAGGGTTTTTCATTAACGATAATAGGTAGGTTTTGGAAAAGAAAATTTAGTTTGGGCAGCACATTCGTTTTAATTGCCGCGATTCTCTCCAAGAGTGATAAATTTAAGGAACTCCAGTTTTCTAGCAATTTTTTGACTTCTTTCCATATTAGTTTGTAATTATTTTCAAATAGTTCATTATTCCTCTTTGAAATCCAAATTCCCAAGTACTTTGTTTTTTGCTCTACTTTGAATCCTGTTTTCTGGACCAATTCTTTTTCCTCCTCTTTTCTTATATTCTTCGTTATGATTTTAGTTTTTTCTTTAGTAATCTTTAGCCCCGCCACTTCTCCAAATTGATTCAGCTTTTGTAATACTAGTTCTATACTTGATTCTGGTTCTTCCGGGATAACCACTAAATCGTCCGTGTACGCTCTCATGTTATATTCATGATTCTTTATTTTACATCCTTTTATTTCTGGGTCATTTCTTATCATGTTTATCAATACTTCTAAAGCTGTTATAAATAACAGTGGCAATAGTGGGCATCCCTGCCTTGTTCCTCTCTCTATTTCAAATTGCTTTGTTCTCTCTCCATTAATTATTATTGCCGCTCTTTGATCTTTATAGATTTCCTTAATCCACCCCAGAAATATGTTGCCAAAGTCCATCTTTTTCAACACCTCTATCATGAAATCCCACCTTCAATTATCAAACACTTTTTCCGCGTTGATAAAAATCAGTGCCAATTTCTTTTCATTATTTTTTTCGTAATATTCAATTATGTTCAATATTGTTCTGATATTATTTCTAATCTGTCTGTTTGGGAGAAAACCATTTTGGTCCTTCTGAATCACATCTTGTAATACCTTCTTCATTCTTTCCGCTAGGGAAGTACATGGTTTTTGTGTAGTGTGGCTTACTTTAAAATTCTCTTTTTGGTTCTTTTCTTTTCCTTTTCTTTTGTCCTTCTTCCATAAGGTCTTCCTTTTTTTTTTTGTAAAGGTTGTTGGTTATATGTTAATAAAACTAAAAATCTTTAAAAATGTGTAAATTACCATGATCTTTCATTTAAAAGAATGTGTCAGTTCTTATGATAAACACATTCAAATAAAATAGTTCCAGTAAGACAATTTAAAGATAAATTGTTTAGATTCTGCACTTTTCCCATCAAGCTTAATGCAGAATACCCCAGTAACAACACTGTGATATAGACTGAGAGATATTGTCAAGGTCAGAGACCTGGGCAGCGAGCCAGCCCAGAGCAGAGTCCAGCTGGGAGGAGACAAGCAAGCACTTTACACAAGGCAGTTCATTTACCAGATCATCAAGTGAAAGCTGTAGTCAGAGTTCCAAAAGCCAAGGGTCAAGAGATTAATTCAAGGTAGCAGGAACCAGGTGCTGGGAGCAAGGAACAGGCAAGAGGAGGGCTTGAAAGAAGTTTGCCGCAAGCAAAGGAAAGCTTCCAGGCAGGCAGTTATATAGCCCAAGACACAAGTGTGGCTAGTCACTGCTTCTTGAACTTAATCAAGGAAGCCTCCCTTTGCTCAGATCTCTTGAGTCTCTGCCTTTTTTGTGGGCTGATTGGCACAGGCTCCAAACCATCTTCAGAATCAGATCCCTGTTGCCTTAAAGGAGCAGGCAGAAGAATGTCCAAGCCTGCTTGGTCCATGGCAGCAGGAGGAGCTCTTGAGCTGCAGGACTCATCTCCATCCAGAGCCACAGGGACCAACAGCTGCTGCTCGTCATCAGCAGCTCTGACAGGGGCTTCAGTTATCACCGATATAATCATAGATTTCCATTGGAAGGGTATTATTAATGGCAGTTCCCATTTGAATGATATGGAAGACATAGTTTGGAATGATGGAAAAATGGGTAATGATTGGGCTGGCATAGGATTTGTAAAAGCTGTTTTCCCAAATAGCAGCCAACCATGCTTTTCAGCATTTAACTCATGAACTCCTGAACCCATTATATGTCTAATTATAGACCTTTGACTGTGAGAAAATAAGTAGTAACAGTTTCTAAAATTTATTAGTGAACTTGTTGTATAGGATATCAAAATAATTAATGTCTGACTTCACTGAACTGCGCAAAACATTTCTCTCATCTTGAATCTTTATTCTCGGGCTGTCAGGAGGATCAATCCACTAGCCTGAGTTGATCCTCGTGCCAGCT